>JAZEWU010000020.1:1663121-1677020 GCA_036362915.1 Geotria australis | reverse complement strand
TGCAGCTCAAAAGACCTTGCAGAGTTCAATAAAAATGCAAAGAACCGTGTTAAGAAATGGGAAACGGAAATTTAACCATCGCGCTTCGACGAATCGCAAAGAAGAAGACTGCTTCAGGCAGGACTTTCTGTGAGGCGCAGATGTTGTCAATGCGCCACCCTGCCACCCACTTACTCGGAAGGCCCTCAAACCTGGTCGCCTTGTAGAGAGCCTGATCTCCGCCACACAAATGCCATCTCTTCATCCCCGCTGTGTGTAAATGTTTTCGTTTTGTTTCTGTTTGGTTAATTTGTTATTTTTATATTTTTAGTTATTTTTTTTGTCAATTCCCGGGTTTGTTGTGTCGCAGGAATCTCGTAAAAAAAAAAATACCCCCCCAAAAAAATGTGTTGCTGATTTTCCGTTCTCTGTCGTTGTTGACATGTCGTTCTCTCCGCAGCCCTGTGCAGCGCTTTGTGACCCTCGGGTGAAAAGCGCTCTATAAATGCTATTATTATAAAGAGCCTGCAAGCTCACTGGGTATTTTTATGCCTCAATAATAATAATTATGTATCTATCTGACTAAGAACCTGTGATGGTCCCGACCCGTACCACGCGCGTGGATTGATAAGGCAGAGGAGCCGCAGCAGCATGAGTGTGTGTGTAGAGACCGTGGGCCGAGAAAGAATTATCGACACTTTTAACCTGGCAACTCGCCACGGGTAACGCGCTCTCTTAATAAAGAACACCATTCTCTTACGTCAAGTGACTTATACCATTGCAAATGAATAAGAGCCCTATATCAGCTCTGCCCGTTGCCTCGAGTGTTAGGAGCTATTATTATTGTTACAAGAGAGCGGGGCACAAATCTACATTGTTATTTTTACTGTTCCGAGAGTGCAGCAATGGTACAGTAGCGCTCCATATACAGTGAGAGACGTTAAATCGGGCACCAATGCATTATTGGGGCTCGTAGAGATTGATCTAGGTTATTCCATCCATTGCTCGTGTCCGCGTGGGTTTTCGCCGGGCACTCTGGTTTCCTCCCACCGTCCAAAGACATGCTGCCAGGTTAATTGGCGTACCGACTAAATTTCCCCAGGCGCGCTGCGATGGACTGGCGTCCCACCCTGGGTACATCCATGCCTTGCGCCCTGTGTCTGCCGGGATAGGCTCCGGCTCACCGCGACCCTGTACAGGATTAAGCGGTTTCTGATCTTCTTCTTTGCGATTCTTCGAAGCACGATGGCTAGCTTCTGGACATCGTCGTCTTTCAGCTTGGCTTCGAAGTGTTTGGTAGAATTCGCAGGCAATACCAAGTACTACCTGACAGGGATCGCGACGTGAACGCTTCTACCTTGACCCCCAGCGGTTTCTGATAATGGATGGATAGAATGGGTTGGTTCTGCTGGACCAGGTGACCCAGGGTGGCGCATTGGTAACAATCTGGGGGTCAAGGTAGAAGCGTTCACGTCGCGATCCCTGTCAGGTGGTACTTGGTACTGCCTGCGAATTCTACCAAACACTTCGAGGCCGAGCTGAAAGACAACGATGTCCAGAGGCTGACCATCGTGCTTCGAAGAAACGCAAAGAAGAAGATCTGCGCCTCACAACAAGAAGGTCCCGGCTTCGAATCTCGGCTCGGGCGCCTTTCTGTGTGGAGTTTGTGTGTTCTCCCCCTGTTCTGTGTGGGTTTCCTCCGGGTTCTCCGGTTTCCTCCCAAAAGTAAAACAAAACTCATTAATTATTTGGCCGATAACATCATAATATAAAGGAAGCAGTGTGTGGCAATATGGCGCCGGCAAAACGCCTTAGCTGCCTCCTCCGCCTCTTTGCTCTTTCCTCGCTACGCCTGAGTCGTTTTCTCTTCGATCTTCTTATTTCCGATTCTTTGAAGCACGATGGTCAGCTTCTGGACATCGTTGTCTTTCAGCTCGGTTCTCTCGTCGATGAATGCCTTCGACATTGAATGAATTGTTTGCGAGTTATAAATGTAAAATTATTATTATCAAGGTGACGCGGCACAGACCTCCGCTGCTGGCTCCTCGCCCCGTGTCGGGCGCTTGGATTCGTGCCGTTGACTAAGTTGCTGTTTGTTGTTGTTGTTCTGTGTGTTTCCTTGCAGCCCGAGAGCCCCAAGGCGGCCGCGAATCGACCAAACAGCGCTGTGAGTAAACTCTAGCAGTCTACGAGTCTACGGGCACCCTTTGTGCCAGTGTACACAGATGATGCCAGGTTTTACCATCCATCCATTTTCAGAAACCGCTTCATCCTGTACAGTGTACACAGTGTACAGGGTCGCGGTGACCCGGAGCCTATCCCGGCAGACAGGGCGCAAGGATGGAACGCCAGTCCATCGCAGGCCAGGTTTTACCTATTCTCGGAAATAAGACAAGTGTTTAGAGCTTAAGGGGCGGCACGGCGGCCTAGTGGGTAGCCCTGCCGCCTCACAGCAAGAAGAACCCGGGTTCGAATCTCGGCTCAGGGGCCTTTCTGTCTGGAGTTTACATGTTCTCCCACGTGTCCGCGTGGGTTTTCGCCGGGCACTCCGGTTTCCTCCCACCGTCCAAAGACATGCTGCCAGGTTAATTGGCCTACTGAGTAAATTGCTCCAGGTGCCCTGCGATGGACTGGGGTCCAATTCTGGGTATAGCCCTGCCATGCGCCCTATGTCTGCCGGGATAGGCTCCGGATCACCGCGACCCTGTACAGGATTAAGCGGTTTCTAAAAATGGATGGATGGAAGACAAATGGACCATTTTTTTTGCAAAGAAGCCACACATGCTTGTGGCTTCTTCTTCTTTGCGATTCTTCGAAGCACGATGGTCAAGCTTCTGGACATCGTTGTCTTTCGCCTCGGCCTCGAAGTGTTTCGTAGAATTCGCAGGCAATACCAAGTATTAACCTGACAGGGATCGCGACGTGGCACAACATGCCAACGAAATGCTACGATAATATATGCATTGTCCTTGAAACTGCCCAACACCAGAAACAGCTTTCTTTATAGCCTAGTCTCAGTGTTAGCCAAGTGTTGCCAAACTTTGCATAGTTTATATCCCTTTGTTATGGGTTAGGTCACGTCAGAAAACAAGTGTTTTAAAGCCGCCTCCACCCGAGAGCGAACCCACGACATTTACATTGAAGCCACGACGTTTCGCTGATAAGGGTATAGCCCTGCCTTGCGCCCCGTGTCTGCCAGGATAGGATCTGCCCCCCTACCCCCCCCCCACACAAGCCTGTACAGGATTAGGCGGGTACTGGTGATGCATTAAGGAAGGAGTGATTATACTTTAAGACGATGTATTGTTCTGAAATCAACCTCGAATCCTTTTGCTATTATGTATTCACAGGTGTCTGTAGCCAGCAGCACCTCTTATGAGCTGGACAACCAAGTGGAGTGAGTATTTTTTACCTTCACATTCACTGATTTAACTCCTGGCGCACAGGTTTAAGCGGGTACTGACACCGGATGGATGATGATGATGATAATAATAGCATTTTATATAGCGCCTTTCACCCGAGGGTCACAAAGCGCTGCACAAGGGCCGCGGACAGAACGGCATGTCAACAACGACAAAAAAAAACAAATAAAAACCAAAGCAACAAAAATTAAATGATTAAGGCTGCTTCGAATACACTGATGATGATGATGAGTATGGGTATTGAGGCTCATTGCTTTGCTATTCTCGCCCCATCGTGGTGGAATGATCACAGACTCACTGGTAACATTCTGCAAACGTTTAAAAACGTGTCTATTTAACCGGTGTTTATGAAATCTGACCAGCAATGGGGTGGCAGGGAGGCGAAACATCGTGAGGGAAGGAGGGAGATCGCTCGATACGGCTATACCGAAAGAACAGCTCTGTAGACCTTGCACGCTCACTATGTATTTTTTCTGCTGTAACAATACAGACAGTCCCCGGGTTACGAACGCCCGACTTGCGAACGCCCGTACTTACGTACCGACCTCCGTAAAGCCTATTATTTAAAAAAATCGAGTTACATGCAATGGTTCGTACTAACGAACGGGCGGACTACTTTAGCGCGACGCTCAAAACACTGCGCGTTTTCTGCGGTTTATTATTATCACTACCGTATTATTATATTTAAGATGTTTAAGGTAAAATACATACTATATACTTCTTCTTAAGACAAACATTTGACTAATTGACGCTAGATGTGAACCGTAATTGCATACAAATTCGACTTACAGCCAGACAGACTTAAAAACGGAACTCGTTCGTATCCCGGGGACTGCCTGTACACACCCAAACATCGATCTCCCGTCGTGTGTGCGTGTGGGTGGCTCAATGGTTAGCGCGCTGGGCTACAAATCCGGCGACCCGAGTTCAAATCCCGCTCGCGGCCAACACCAGTGACGATTTTCCAAACCGGTCCTGGGCCTCCTCCCCTAGGTCGACTCAGCCTCAAATGAATCCCTAGTGCGGTGTGTAAACATCGTCACCAGGGAGACAAAGGCGGCCGGGCGTGGTGCTTGCCACCCACCTCCCTCGCGTGCCGTGTCGGCCTTCATAGGTGCTACTCACTAACGGCACTTGACTTTCCAATCTGTTAAGGCTATACGGGGGGGGATCTTTTGTGCGTCGCAGCGGCGGGCCGCGGGCCGCCGGCGAGCCGCCGTCGCAGGGCCGCGAGCTGCACCTCAGCTACGTCTCCGACCGCATCGTGGCCACCAGCGTCCCGGCCGCGGCCTCCGGCGGGGCCTCGCAGCGGGGCCTGCAGGAGATGGCGCGCTACCTCGCCGCCAGGCACGCCGCTAACTACCTGGTAACGGGGACGGACGGGCCCACGCGCGCGCAGGTTTGGAGCGAGCGAACGGAGCTCCGCGACGGTCGCTCTTCAGAGATGTTCTCCCGCGATTGCCGCGTCGATGGTGGAGATCGCTCGGCGAACGTTACACACACACAGACACACGCAGATACGCGTACGATCAGATGTCGCGATACGATACGTGTCGCGATATGGCTGCGCGTGAGCGTGGGTGGCGCGGCAGCCGATCGGCGATGCAAACGCGTGCCGCTCGGGTAGCTTCTCGGCCAATAGCGGCGCTTTTTAGTGTTTACATCTCAACTTCCAAGGTCTTGGAACGAATTACCATAAAACAATGTACAGTATTATTGCTCTCACTTTACGATGGTTTCACATTTCAATACGTGTTCTGGAATGGATTAATGTCGTAAAGCGAGGGACCACTGTAGCAGTGTTGTGTTGTGGAGGATTGGGTGCCTGGGGATTTTGTGGGATTCATAGGAAACGGTGCTGCTGTAGGTTAGTGGTTAGCAGTCACTCGACTTACAATCCAGAGGTGACCGGTTCGATTCCAACTTTAAACAACGGGTAGAGTTTTACAAAAAAAATCACCCCCACCACCTCTATCTAGCCAGTAGCTAAATGGGTTTGCCGGAGTTAATCGCTCGGCTGGTCGCCTGTGGTGGGGTAAAGTGTGGGTACGCCAGAGGTGAAAGTAAGCCGATATGATCCGAAATGGCGTACCGGTAAGAAAGTGGCCAAAGCGTTCAGTACGGTACAGGTGGGAAGAGGGGTTGTGATAGGACCGTACCGGTAAGAAATGTAAGTTACATTCCATCCATCCATTTTCTAAACCGCTTGTCCTGGTGAGGGTCGCGGTGGTAGCAGTCCAAAGAGAGTGGACCAGACATCCCTTTCCTCAGCAACAGATTCCAGCTCTTCCTGGGGGATTCTTAGGCGTTACCAGGCCAGCCGAAGGATATATTCCCTCCAGCATGTCCTGGGTAGGTTATATTCACTCCTGCAAATAAAACGGTGTCCTAATATAGTCATCTGTAATCTGTATAATTGTAGGTCAAGGTAGAAGCGTTCACGTCGCGATCCCTGTCAGGTAGTACTTGGTATTGCCTGCGAATTCTACCAAACACTTCGAAGCCAAGCTGAAAGACGACGATGTCCAGAAGCTAGCCATCGTGCTTCGAAGAATCGCAAAGAAGAAGATGACCAAAAGCGTTTCGGCCTTAGATGTTATTATTATGAACATGTTTACTCAATCAACTGCAGCATTTACGTTACGGCATTTGCGCGTTTCTATTCCCAGGTCATTAACTTCTCCGGACCAAAGGAGGAGCTCACCAAGCTTCATCCTCAGGTACTGTTGAGACAGTTCGTGATACTGGTGGTTGCTCTTCAAGGCTGTTCTTTCGTGATAGCCGTGTCGAGCGATCTCCATCTCTTCTCCCTTGCGACTTTTTGCCTGCCACGTTGGAAGCAACGTGACGTTGCTTATAACGGGTGTAATTATAAGCAACGTAGACGCGTTCACGTCGCGATCCCTGTCAAGTAATACTTGGTATTACGTGCAAATTCTACCAAACACTTCGAAGCCGAGGAGCTGAAAGACAACGATGTCCAGAAGCTCAACAGATGCCAGAAGCCCCTCAGTCTGGAGCAAGAAGAGAGGCCAATGCCCGCCGCCTTTAAGGCCAGCACTGACTATTATATTTCTAAATGTTGAAGGGCTGTCTGCAACTAAAGAAGAACTTGTTGCAATGGGAAACTGTCATATAACCATCACGCTTCGAAGAATCGAATCGAATTCGAACGGGTGAAGTTTGCAAAGATCCCCTCCCACCGCCTCTATTTAGCCAGTAGCTAAATGAAGCATCGTCACGTTGCTTTCAACGGTGAGCGCTGCTGCCACGAGGGACATTTCTGGGAGTCACGGACTTTGATGATTGTCCACTGATGATGCTTCGAACGTGGGAGGCAAAACGTCGCGAGGGCGAAATGGAGATCGCTCGACACGGCTATCGCGAAAGAACAG
The DNA here is from genome assembly GCA_036362915.1 of Geotria australis. Taxonomy (NCBI): domain Eukaryota; kingdom Metazoa; phylum Chordata; class Hyperoartia; order Petromyzontiformes; family Geotriidae; genus Geotria; species Geotria australis. The sequence goes on along the minus strand of JAZEWU010000020.1, from coordinate 1,670,224 downwards.
CAATGCAAACAATAATAATAATAGTAATAATTTTAAATGTATAACGCGGACATATTCATTCAATGCTGAAGGTATTCAGTCGACGACAGAACGACTCAGAGGCGTGAGGAAAGCGCAGAGAGGCGGAGGAGGCAGCCAGGCGGTTTGCCGGCGCCAACATATTGCCACACACTGCTTCCTATATATTATGTTGTTATCGGCCAATTAATAAATTAGTATTTTTTTTAAGTTGTAGGAGGAAACCGGAGAACCCGGAGGAAATCCAGGCAGAACAGGGGGAAAACACACAAACCCCACACAGAAAGGCGCCCAAGGCGGGAATCGAACCACCTCGGGTAAGACCATTCCTTCTGCGAGGCGATTGAAACCAGCTACAATCAGACTCAGTTGACAGACGTTGTCTTCTGGCAAAACCGTTACCGGACCGACTGCGGGGCGGTGCCGGCTTTACGACACACCGACACGAGCACGCGCTTGACCTCCGTGGACCTGGCCCTGCGCGCGTGACCAGGTGCTGGAGTTCGGCTGGCCCGGCCTGCACGCACCGCAGCTCGACACGCTGTGCCGGGCCTGCAAGGCCATCGAGGCCTGGCTCGCCGCTCAGCCCAGCCACGTCGTGGTGCTGCACTGCCAGGTCAGCACTTGCCAGCACTGGTCACCTGTCGCGTGACCAGTGCTGCAGTCACTACCGTCCATTACTAAACTTGGATCCCAGTCTCGTCTCATCTCGTTGTCAGAAACCGCTCAATCCTGTACAGGGTCGCGGTGAGCCGGAGCCTATCCCGGCAGACACAGAGCGCAAGGCAGGGGAACACCGAGAGATGGGACGCCAGTCCATCGCAGGGCGCCTGGGAAATTTAGTCAGTACGCCAATTAACCTGGCAGCATGTGTTTGGACGGTGGGAGGAGTGCCCGACGAAAACCCACGCGGACACGGGGAGAACATGCAAACTCCACACAGAAAGGCACACGAGCCGAGATTCGAACCCGGGACCTTCTTGCCGTGAGGCGGCAGCGCTACCCGCAACGCCACCGTGCCGCCCCAGATCCCAGTTAGAATAGAAATGTCTGCCTAGTTGTGATTGCTAATTTTGATTCGTGTTCTAAAGGTTGTAATTTTTGCACTCTTCCCACTTAAAGTTGATTGCGTTTCCCTTAATATGCTTTTTTTTTCCACTATCGCAAAGCACAGCCTTAATCTTACATGGTTCCTTGAAAAAATGTGCAATGTTATGTGTCTACGTATATGTTCTTGGCGTTGTTTCCCCCTCGTGTCTGTCTCTCTGTCTTCCTGTCTCTGTGTCCCTATGTCTCTACCCTTGTTGCTCACCCTCCCTCCCTGTCTCCCTCCGTGTTTATTTTTAACCAAGTGACGGCCATCTTAGGGGACGCTGGCAGATTTTTGCCGCTCTTAAGAATGCCAGTTTCACGACCTTTCAGTGTATTCGAACAGCCTTAATAATTAAATGTTCGTTGCTTTGGTTTTTATTAGCTGTTTCTTTTTCCTCCCGTTGTTGACATGCTGTTCTCACCGTTGCCCTTGTGCAGCGCTTTGTGACCCTCGGCTGGAAGGCGCTCTATAAAATGCTATTATTATTACTAATAACACGGGGGATTCTTTGTCTTTGCAGGGCAACAGGAGCAGCGTGGGGACCGTGATTGCCGCCTATCTCCACTACAGCGACATGTGCACGCGGTGAGCTTCCGTCTCATCGCGTCTCAGAGAGCTTGCGAACGATCGGCAACCTCAACTCCATCCATCTAACCATTTTCTGTAACCGCTTAATCCTGTACAGGGTCGCGGTGAGCCGGAGCCTATCCCGGCAGACACAGGGCGCCAGGCAGGGGGATACCGAGAATGGGACGCCAGTCCATCTCAGGGCACCTGGGGAAATTTCACTCAGTAGGCCAATTAACCTGTCTTTGGACGGTGGGAGGAAACCGGAGTGCCCGGCGAAAACCCACGCTGACACGGGGAGAACATGCAAACTCCACACAGAAAGCCCCCCCAGGTTAAGAACCACCGCTGTACAGGGTCGCTTTCTCTATAAAAACATTTCGTGGCGAGGCTCCTCCACTGGCAGTGGAGTGATCGAGGAATTGCAAGGCAGCATCTTTTGATTATTATTATTTTAAAACTTTATCGTTTGTTATTGTTCCCTGCAGTCGGCAGGCTTTGTCGGTGTGCACTCAGCTCACAATCGGAAGGTCACGAGTTCATATCCCGGATGTGGGTCAACTCAGCCCATCATTCCATCGCCCGCTGGAGCATGGGAACACTTTGACTTTTTCGCTATTATTGTTGTATCTCATTTCAACGCTGCTGGAAAAAAATCCAGTGTGGGCTGCGCGGCCATGGCACAGGGTAGCGTCGGCGCGTTCAGTAACAAAGACACGTTTACAAAAGCTCCAATTTAATCTCGACACCGGGCAATAACACCGCGGCCGTAGAAGGAAAACATACGTCTTCGGTGACGTTTCTGGCAATGGCCCTTAATCGTTGCACATGATTCAGCCTTATCGCTGAGTGTGTCGAGAAGTTGGTGTTGTTGTTTGTGCTGGCTCACTACTGCCAATGGCACACCGGTTACGTTTTCAAAAGCTGGCGGCACGGTGGCGCAATGAGTAGCGCTGCCGGCTCACAGCAAGAAGTTCCCATGTTCGATCGCCGGCGCGGGTGCCTTTCTGTGTGGAGTTTGTGTGTTCTCCTCGTGTCTGCGTGGGTTTTGCCGGTGACTGCGGTTTCCTCCCACAGTCCAACACCACGCTGCTGCTGTCTAGGTTAATTGGCCCTGGTGCCCTGCGATGAACCGGTGACCCGTGCTCAGTATAGCCCTGCTTCGCGCCCTGCGTCTGCCGGGACGGGCTCCAGTCCCCAGCAATCCCCTCTCTCCCTCGCGACGTTTCACCTCCCACATTGGAAGCATCATCAGGCGTGGTAGGCGAAACGTCGCGAGGGAGATCAGGAGATCGCTCAGTGACACGCTATCCCGAAAGAACAGCTCTGAAAAGCAACCGTCATGTATCGAGCCGTGAAAACTAACATCAGCACGACGTTGATTTCCAATAGCGACATGAGTGGCTTTTGGATATCCCCCAGGAAGAGCTGGAATCTGTTGCTGAGGAAAGGGATGTCTGGTCAACCCTACTTGGACTGCTGCCACCGCGACCCTCACCAGGACAAGCGGTTTAGAAAATGGATGGATGAATAAAAAAAAAACACTCATTAATTATTTGGCCGATAACATTATAATATATAGGAAGCAGTGTGTGGCAATATGGCGCCGGCAAACCGCCTAGCTGCCTCCACCGCCTCTCTGCGCTTTCCTCGCGCCTCTGAGTCGTTCTCTCGTCGATGAATACCTTCGACATTGAATGAATATGTGCGCGTTATAAATGTAGAATTGTTATTATTATTAATGGACGGACATGAGTCGCCACGTTTGTACCTTGCGTGTCTTCACAGTCCGGGACAGACGCTCGGCAGGTTCCCCACCAAGAGGACTGCCCGCAATGACGAGTTCTCCGCTGCCATCCAGCCGTCACAGAGACGGTGAGAGATGCGGCCACGCGCGACATTCCTGGGAGTCGCGGAGCTTTGACAGATCGTCCACCGACGATGCTTCCAACGCGGGAGGGCGAAACTTTCCCGAGCGAGATCGCTCGGTGACACGGCTATCGGGAAAGAACGGCTCTGAAGGGCAACCGTCATGATTGTCAAACGTGTCAAGTCAGTTTGTATTTAAGCTGGGTGGAACCGGTGCCCTGCGATGGACTGGCGTCCCAGCCCTGCCTTGCGCCCTGTGTCTGCCGGGATAGGTTCTGGATCGCCACGACCCTGTACAGGATTAAGCGGTTTCTGACAAGAGTTGGATGGATGGAACCGTTCAGCTGTGTAGCTCGTTTTGCAGTTGTCCATGCGGGGATGGGTCAGATGTAGGAGCTAATGTTATAGATGGGAGCCACAGTGGTAAAGATGTGAGTCAAAGTGTTAGAGATGGGAGTCACAGTGTCACAGATAGATGTTTATTATTACAGCATAAAATACCCAGTGAGTTTGCAAACACGCGAATTTACAAAAAAAAATGAATGAATATAAAAATTACAAATTAACCAAACAAAAAATAACCATTTACAGCATGTCTTTAGACGGTGGGAGGAAACCGCAGTGCCCGGCGAAAACCCACGCGAATAGGGGGAGAACATGCAAACTCCACACAGAAAGGCACCTGAGGCGGGGATCGAACCCAGGGCCTTCTTGCTGTGAGGCGGCAGCGCTACTCACTGCGCCATCGTGCCGCCATGTGTTAACGTGTGCCAGACGGGTTTGCGTGCGGGTGTGTGGAATGGTCCCAGGGAAGCTGTCAATAATAATAATAATAATAACATTTTATAGAGCGCCTTTCACCCGAGGGTCACAAAGCGCTACACAAGGGCCGCGAAGAGAACGGCATGTCAACAACGAAAGAAAAAAACAACCATTCATTCATTCATTCATTTTCAGAAACCGCTTAATCCTGTACAGGGTCGCGGTGAGCCGGAACCTATCCCGGCAGACACAGGGCGCAAGGGCAGGGCCCGCTTAAATTAAATCTGACAGCGCGCCCCAACCCCTCGGCTGCAGCGCCTCCTCGTGGCGAGAGCCGGGTAGGCTCTCGTCACGGGGTCTCGGAGCTTCAAGTTGTGTCGATGTCAATGCAGTGGTTAGCGAACCGTCAACACTTCGCGTGGCCTCAAAGTGCACCCAGCCTGGCACGAACACTGTGGCAACATCACCGCCACTTAGGGCGGCATGGTGGCGCAGTGGGTAGCGCTGCTGCCTCACAGCAAGAAGGCCCCGGGTTCGAATCTCGGCTCGGGCACCTTTCTGTGTGGAGTTTGTGTGTTAATAATAATATTTTAATAATATTTTCAATTTATATAGCGCCTTTCACCCGAGGGTCACAAAGCGCTGTTCTCCCCGTGTCCGCGTGGGTTTCCTCCGGGTTCACCGGTTTCCTCCCAAAAGTAAAAAAAAAACACTCATTAATTATTTAGCCGATAACATCATAATATTTTGGAAGCAGTGTGTGGCAATATGGCGCCGGCAGACCGCCTGGCTGCCTCCTCCGCCTCTCTGTGCTCTCCTCGTGCCTCTGAGTCCTTCTCTCGTTGAATAAATATCTTCGACATTGAATGAATATGTGCCACGCGTTATAAATGTAAAATTATAATTATTAGCGCCGAGTGGCGGCTTGTCGTCGGCGTTGTACGTGACTGACGTGTGTCGGCGTTGGCAGGTATGTGCAATATTTCAGCGGGCTTCTCTCACGCTCCATCAGCCTCAACAGCTGCCCGCTGTTTCTGCATCACGTGGTGCTGCACGGCCTGCCCAGGGGAGACTCCGGTCAGTGTGTGTGTGTGTGAGTTTGCATGTGTGTGGAGCGGTAGCCCAGTGGTTAGCACACTGGGCTCACTGGGCTACGAATCTGGCCGCCCGAGTTCGAATCCAGCTCACGGCCAACACCAGTGACGATTTTCTGAAACGGTCCTGGACCTCCCCTAGGTCGACTCAGTCTCAAATGAGTACTTAGTGCAGTGTGTAAACATCGCCACTAGGGAGACAAAGGCGGCCGGGCGTGGTGCTGGTCACCCACCCCCTCGTGTGCCGTGTCGATCTTCATAGGTGCTCGCTAACGGCACTTGCCTCAACAGTCTGTTAAGGATGTACACGGGGGATCTTTTATGTGTGTATAATCACGGTAGGGTAGGACGCACAGGTGACGCATGTGTGTTAGCTCACTGGGTATTTTTCTGCTGTAATGATAAACATCTATCTATCTAAGTAGTGGGTGTTTATACATCCATCCATTTTCTGAAACCGCTTAATCCCGTACAGGGTCGCGGTGAGCCGGAGCCTATCCCGGCAGACACAGGGCGCAAGGCAGGGGGATACCGAGGATGGGACGCCAGTCCATCGCAGGATACCTGGGGAAATTTTACTCAGTAGGCCAATTAACCTGGCAGCATGTCTTTGGACGGTGGGAGGAAACCGGAGTGCCCGGCGAACATCCGCGCGGACACGGGGAGAACATGCAAACTCCACACAGAAAGGCCCCCGAGCCGGCATTCGAACCCGGGCCTTGCTGTGAGGCGGCAGCGCTACCCACTACGCCACTGTGCCGCCCCGGTGTTTATACATGTGGGCGCAAACCGGTGCGCACGGATAAACTCCGCATGCGAGCCACAGCCCCGTCTCATGTAGACGGACGGCATCCTCTCCACACGTTGCTTTGCTGCCATCTGCTGGCGAGGCAGCGTATCGCATATCGATGCCACGGGATGTGGGTCTGCATTTATGTATGCCTGAATGAGCTGAGACTGATGGACTGGCGTCCCCTCCTGGTTATACCCCTGCCTTGCGCCCTGTGTCTGCCGGGATAGGTTCCGTCTCACTGCAAGCCTGTAGAAGCTTAAGCGGTTGCTGACAATTATAATGATCATCTTCTTCTTTGCGATTCTTCAAAGCACGATGGTCAGCCTCTGGACATCGTTGTCTTTCAGCTCGGCCTCGAAGTGTTTAGTAGAATTCGCAGGCAATACCAAGTATTACCTGACAGGGATCGCGACGTGAACGCTTCTACCTTGACCCCCATGATGATCATGATGAATGAGCTGAGTGTGCGGCTGAGTTCAGTCACACACTCAAAAGCCTGAGGATGCCTCCAACGTGGGAGGCGAAACGTCGCGAGGAAGAGAGGGAGAACGCTCAGTGACACGGCTATCCCAAAAGAACACCTTTGCAGAACAACCGTTATCAATCGAGCCGTGACAAACCTGCATCGGTTTATGCTGTGTCGGTTAATAATTCTGCTTGCTGTGATTCCTTGTGTTGTGCTGTGTTGCTCCAGGAGGCCGGCTGTTTTTAAGGGTCTACCAGGGATTTCAACTCATGTACACGTCCCCTGTGTAGTGAGTACCCATCATTATCAGCTTGATCATCACCACTACCATCATCATCAACACTAGTACCATCATCGTCATCAGCAGCAGCTAAGACAAAGATCCCCCGTATAGCCTTAACAGACTGTCGGGTCAAGTCCCGTTACCGACCACCTATGAAG
>JAZEWU010000020.1:1621747-1648225 GCA_036362915.1 Geotria australis | reverse complement strand
GACACGGGGAGAACATGCAAACTCCACACAGAAAGGCACCTCGAGCCGAGATTCGAACCTGGGACCTTCTTGCTGTGAGGCGGAAGCGCTACCCACTACGCCACCGTGCCGCCCTCAATCATGTGTTAATAATGTTTAAAGTTTAGTTTTATATTGCGTCGTTCGTGCAAAATGCATCTTGCAGCGCTGAGCAACCACAGACAAACAATGTGGTCCTCTATATATTAAGATGTTTTCAGTCAATGAGTGTTCATAAATATGGGAAGAAACAGGAGCTCCCGGAGAAAACCCAGCACTGCAAGGGGCCAAGATTATCCTATACAGCAGACAGATGACATTGGTGAGATGCTGAGGCAATTAAGTACTCTATATGTTTCAAGATAAATTATGAATATTGGTCTTTCCGGGGATGTCTGGTCCACTCTCCTTGGACTGCTGTCACCGCGACCCTCACCAGGACAAGCGGTTTAGAAAATGGATGGATGGATGGTCTTTCCGGCGGTCTTTGGCCGCCTAGGCCAGGTTTGCTTCTCCCAAGCGCTGAGCGGGAACTGGAGCAACAGCTTGCCGGCTTGTAACAGCGTCCGTGTGTCTAATTTTTTTTTACAGCTTAGCAGCGCCCCACAGACGTGAGTAACGGATATCTTCCTCCTTGAGGAATTGGGCCGTGCACAGAGGGCTAAAAGAATACTTAAAAACTAAAGAAGTGATGGGTAATTTGTGTACCATCTGCCTCTGTATGTTCGGTGAAGGAACAAAGCCTACCTTCCGTTATAGGCCAGAGTGGAGGAAGGGCAGCCTTCCAGAGCAGACTACGCTATGGGATAGTGTTCAAGCAGAGAATGTGCTTGTTAGTACTAAGTACGGGTGCTGCCAGGATGTATAGCAGATATTGTGTTTTCATTTAAAATAAATGGCTTTGTAATTTTCCTCCAGTGTTGTCTGTAGTTGTACTATCGGTATCATGTCGTGAGACAAAGTATCCATTCGGCTCTATTGCAGAACAGTGTAGCCATCGGTGTTAGAGAATGCCCCACGGAAGTGGATATCATAGAATTACCTCAGAGATCCTTTCAGGTGATTTCTGGTGCACAGTACATGGCAGCAATTTTCCACATGCTCATCATATGAGAATAAGGCATGACAGTCAAAACTGATATTTTAATTCAATGAGCTGGTCTTTAGCCAGGAAGACTTCTCTGCACAGGCCGGTTCCAACCAGGGTAAAATGCCTGTCGTATAACTTCAGTTGTTAAGGCCTGTCTAAATATCTCACAACGTATAGAGTCACAGATCCTGTAATTGACATAGTGGCATTGTTCTATCTGTTGTCTATGGGTCAGGGCAAAATTTAGTAGCACCGAATGTTACAAAACATGTGGATTTAACGTTTTTATGTGCCTATTATCACTTTTACAAAGGCAGCATCACCTTTCTGATGGAGACCTGATCTATACTATATGCACACAGTAGAGTTCAGAATATATTGGTTGTAATAGTCTGCTACTCGTGTTATAATCTGATTTTTAAAACGTCTGTCCTTTCCTTCCCCATGTCATATTTTATTTAATACAGTATATGTTTCTTGTCTCCAACAAACACAACTTGAGCATCTGGGATATTTCTGGAAATGAATGTGTGGGTGGTTGTGGTGTAGGGGGAGGACTGGGGCTGATAGAAGCATATTGCAAGATGATCAGCTTTATTTTGAAACAGGGTGACTACCCACGCTTGGTTTTCCAGAAGTTGTGCCAAAAACCCAGCACAAACAAGACCCTTACTACCTTGAAGAAGATATCCAGCAGGCTCTGCGTGTTGGTGCCATCGGCATAAACACAATCTGCAACATGTTATTATTACAGAGGGCCCCATATTTTTGCAGCGTGCACCAAGGGATTAAACTGGACACCTCCGGCAGAAACGTAAAGTGTAAGGGAGAGCACAACTCCCATGATTGCCAGCTGTTTTCCGAAGAAAGTAACTCTTTAGCAACAAGAATGCTTCCATAGTGAAGAATGCTTCCAGCTTCTTTCACATGTGATTAATACATCACATATGCATTTGCATACACACCAAGACAAGGGCTCTAGTTATATACCTTCAGTAGACTTTTAGTGAGCAACTATTACAAGTGACAAGCAAATAAAGCATGAAGGCATAATACACTCCTGCCAGTCTTACTCCACTACACTGTTGTTGGCAGACCACTATTTTACCAGGCACTCTTTAGGCTGAGTAGACCTGAGTGCAGCCCCCCTTGGCACAATTTGTCACCAATGTGTCCCGGACAGAATCTTAACCAGAAACACTGGGATTTTACGAGTGCACTCACCACCACGTTTTTTCCCCACACACTGTAATGTATGTGCTTTTGCACAAATGAACTGTACAGATTTGGCTAATAATCTGGCTTGCATACGGACACATTTTTCCATTGTCTATGACCCAACAAATGAACCCTGTCTCTCTTAAGTAGTAAGTAATGTGTTTCCAGTTTTCACAAAACAACCTTTGTTCGGGTTTATTATTTTCCAGTAATCAGGTGTATGGCACGCATAACACATTAATTTATCTGGGGGCAATTGTGAACTTTCGAAACGTGTTGATGTGAGTTTCCACGGCTCGATGTGTGATAGGAATTGCTGTCGAGAGCTGCTCTTTCTGGATAGCCGTGCCGAGATGATTTGGAACGCTCGACACGGCTAGCCCCAAAGACCAGCTCTTAAGCAATTCTCAAATGTATGACCATACACAGTGGTGAAGGTCTCAGGTTCGAATCCCGGCTCGGGTGCCTTTCTGTGTGGAGTTTGCATGTTCTCCCGGTGTCCGCGTGGGTTTTCGCCGGGCACTCCGGTTTCCTCCCACAGTCCAAAGGCATCCTGCTGCATAGGTTAATTGGCCCACAGACTAAATTGGCCCCAGTGCCTTGTGATGGACTGGCGTCCCATCCTGGGTATAGCCATGCCTCGCGAGCTGTGTCTGCCGGGATATACTCCGGCTCACCGCGACCCTGTACAGGATTTAGTGGCTTCTGGCAATGGATGGATGGACATAGTGGTGGGTTGTCAAGTCTGGAGCTTGAGGAGCCCTATATTAAAGCTTGAGTTGTGATTGTTTAGTCTCTTTTCACTTACACAAGTATTTTATCTGAACAGGAGATCAACCATGTCATGGTATATTTAAAACATATCTTTGTAGGAGGTGCCAACGTGATACAGAACGGGGGCTTAATTTCTCACTCAGTTTTCCAGAATGTGGCCGCGTTGTGTTGGAGCAGGGATTATTGCATAAATCACTACCACTATAGTACAGGGTCCACACATGCATAATCCTACATCATTGAACCCTTTATGGCTAACATCCTATGAACAGGTTTTCACAATTATGATGCCAAAATAAGCTGAGATTGATGTGGGAGGCCAAAATTATTCCTGGCACAGTGTTCCAGATTGTTCCGGCTAATTATGCACTGTAAAAGTCAAACTTTTTAACATTTTCCACGCAGTTATTAAGTCACGGGCTCTAGATTTCAATCAGGGCAACATGGATTAGAAGCATGTGCATTGCACAGTATAGAATATATATACACAATACTCAGACGTCAATGTAATGTTGAAAAATGTTATTTATTTGTATTTAGTTGGTAATATCTCACCCATAAACTGATTTGTTAATCCCATCCACGCAGCAAACAGTATATACAGCATAACACAGCAGAAAATAGCTTTGATATATTCATGTTGTATATAACGTGTGCTGTAATATATACCTTATGGGATAATACAGAAGGACTTTGTTCACACATCTGTGGATTCCTTTTAATTGCAAAACAACCGTTTTTTGAGTGCTACAGATTACATCTGCAGGAAAGGCACTATGGTACCATATTCATTTTAAACTGAGTTCTTAATACCTTACAGATGTTGACTTCTACTGCTTATTGGAAAGACTATTGGAAACTTAAATCTGTTTCACCTTTCCACCGTTCTGACCATGATTAACACTTTTTATTCTTTCATTCCTCTCCCGTGGCACAGTTGTGTTTGTTCTGATGCTATTTGCTTCATGGTTGTGCTTCATTATTTTGATTTGTCAGTTTAGTGACCCAGGTCACGCCGCAAACGAGACTATCCTGGTCTCTTGAGTTTTCACCTGGTTACACAAAATAAACTGGAATGGCAGCACGGTGAGTATGGCTGCCGCCTCACAGTAAGAAGGGCCCCGAGTTCGTAACCCGGCTCGGGTGCCGTTCTATGTGGAGTTTGCATGTTCTCCCCGTGTCCGCGTGGGTTTTCTATGGGCACGCCCACAGTCCAAAGACATGCTGCTGCATAGGTTAAATGGCCTGTTGACTAAATTGCCCCCAGTGCCCTGTGATGGACTGGCGTCCTATCCTGGGTATAGCCCTGCCTTGCAACCTGTGTCTGCTGGGATAGGCTCTGGCTCACTGCAACCCAGTACAGGATTATGCAGTTTCTGACAATGAATGAATGAGAAAATTAACATAGCACCATCTACCTTTATCTGTAAATATCACTCAAGACAAGTGGGTTTTCAATGTATCCTGACATGGTCACAGGGAACTTGTAAATTACCATTACTCTGTTAATAAATAACTGCTTAATCGCTTGAGCATCAATTAATTAGTTTAGGAACATTACCAATCAATGTTATATACTTACCCTGCAACGGTGTTATACCAACATGTCATACGTTTGCAAAATTAAGAGTTCCAAAAATAATTGTTATTAAGAGTGAACAGATTACATGGTGGTTAGTAACACCTGAATAATTGTTTCTTATAAAAGCTGTTAACAGAAATAAAAGACCTATGGGAAGAATATTGTACAGTTTTCACTTATCAAGTACACACACACACACCGATAACAAAATATTCAATTGTTAATCATACCTTCTCAGTGAATACATGGCTTCATTTTCCACATTCTCTTTAGTTTATGTAGGATTGAAAAGTTCATTTTGAAATGTGTTTCATTGGAAAACATTTAAGCCAGCTGTCAATTTAAACTTTCTATTTGGGTTGAACCTGCATTGTATTTCTGACATAAGCAACAGGAAAGCTAATGTGTACTCCATGTTTGCATAAAATGCCTTGAAAAGATAGTTATTTATAGCAGTGTTCCCAAGATGCTTGTTTGCTACGAGCAGGCACATGTGCACTATGTATTCAGGCCAAAAGCTTTTGCACATGCAATGTACACTGTGTTTCCAGCCTGCAATAATATTTCTGTTCCGATGTGATTTCTCATCACGATTGCCTTTAGGCAAGTGCCAATGGGCTCAGTGTGAAGGTGCAAATCCCCTTCCTATGGGGCTCCCAGACCCATGTGACAGCAGCAAATAGTGATGACTGTACTGTACTGATGAGTCCCGGTGATGACGAAACCAGTGTACAGTTGTGTCTGTTTAACTACTGCCTGTTGTTGGGATGGCCACAGTTCCTCAACTCTGTCAGTTGGTGGAACTAAACAACAACACGGCCACATTCTTGTGAGCTGCCGGTCAGCATTAGACCGAAGGATTTTGTAGATGCTATGCACACCTTTGTTGTTAATTCTACTATTAATTCCCCTGGATATCACCATATTTTCCGGATAAAAAGATGCTACGGAAAGTAATAATCACCGCCAAGTTTTGCTTTAAAATACAGGGAAATTGTGTCTTATAATAATAATTACAATTTATAATGCGCACATATTCGTTCAATGTCAGAGGTATTCATTCGAAGAGAGAACGACTGCAAAGGGGCAGAGTAGGCAGCCAGGTGGTTTACCGTCGCCGCCATATTGCCACAAACTGCATCCTATATATTGTGATGTTATCGGCCAATTAATTAGTTCATGAGTTTTTTAAGTTGTGGGAGGAAACCGGAGAACCCGGAGGAAACCCACACAGCAACATGGGGAGAACACAGAAACTCTACGCGGAAAGGCACCCAAGGCGGGAATCGACCCGCCTCGGGCAAGACCGTTCTTTCTGTGAGGTGCAGATAACATCACTGCGCCACCCTACCGACTTATAATCTGGAGGAGAATATGGTAACATCAAAGCAACTGCTCTAATAACCATAGTTTCATGTCATGTGACAAATTAAATCTTGGCAAATTACAATTAACGAATAACATATATGTTTCAAAATAGTCAAATAAAATACTTTCTGTTCATTTGATTAGATTTTTAAATCAGAATATTTTTATAGCATCTATTTCATCAACATCTTTCAATAAAGCGTATCTTTATATTTACATGTTGCAAGCCGTTTGCGTGCCGAGCGTTTAGTGTCATGTACCATGCCCAAAACGTTAATATTTAGCAATGCATTTTACATATATCTATTTTTATATACTGTACTGTACACACATATATACAAAATTGAACTATATATTTGATCATTTTAGCTAAGGCTTTAGAAACAAACTTAAAAAACCAAAACAAATGTATCAGACTTATACAAACAGAAGCAAAGATAATTTCATTTCAGCAGCTGTTCCAGGCCTCACAAAATGCCCCTTTCCACGAAGTGAGACATTCAACAACTAATGCAGACAATGTGACGTGTCTCTGAATATAATCTTCCACTGAGCCTTTGGTGTGGCAGTTATGCCCTATCATATACATGCCCTTTCATTTACAGCCACGCTAATCGCACATTTAAAAACCCCTCATGTGCATTCAGTTATGCTTTACAGTAAAAATTCCCTTTTGTATGACTAACCCTGTTCCCTCCACGTGGCTGATTTGAGATATTGGTTATTTTACTTTGTTGTCGCATCAGCTAAGGTTAGTCATGGATATGTACACGTTATTGTTAATGCTTGTATAATTGGAAGTTGGAAAGCCAACCCATCCAGGGCACTGCATTTGCATATTCAATTTAGATTTTGGATTTTTAAACAACATTTCAATGGAAAGTGCTTTAGCAGATTAAGATTTGAGATGGTTGAAATGTATTTATGTGCACGATACATGCATTGCTCTTCCCTTGTATGTTGATAATCATTACATGTGCATATATAATCATTCCCGGTCCCTGTGTCATTGTGTTCCACAAGGTTTTTGTGATATATTTGGGCAGTTCCATGGAAAAATGTCATAGCATTGAAATAAAATAGCGTAATAAAAAACTATAACCAGTTATCTTTAAATTGTCTTCTTGAAAAATATAGCCAAATTGATTTACATCAAATGGAACCAAGCCATATTTGGTGTTTTGCAAAGTCTCAGGCTCATAAAACATTGACAATGGAAAATGGTGTCTCGCTGTGAGTAGAAAATGGTTTTGATTAAAAAAATATTGTTAGCGTGTGTGTATATATGGTAGTGCTGGCCACCAACCCCCTGGTGCGCAGTTCCGACCGTATTTAATGATAGAACACGTCCCAAGTCTGTTAAAAGTTAAATGGGGGGGTCTTTGCCTTTGTACGTGAGGGTGCATGTGGGGGCAAATGCACATTTCTGTATGTGTACAACATCGTAAATTTCTCTCGTATATACATTTGTTAAATGTTAGAACATTTTTATGATTGTCCGGGTACTGCAAGTGCTGTCAACGTGCGCTAAGTATTCAAGTGTACGACTAAACTGCATCGTTCGCTTTGCGTACAAACTCAACTCGGTCACCCCGCGTGGCCTCGGGGTACATCTCGACAAGCCTTAGCTAAGCGCAATTCGCAGTCAACCACAGCTCGTCACAAGTTACACGGCGCCCGAGCGAGGGCAGACAAACCACGCCGACAAATCCGTGCTCGTTCAACCCACGGCGCCCTTAGCGGTTGACCGCATACGACGCGTTCCTGCGTACGCGCGCGCGCGGGCCCAGGCCAAGTCTCCGGGGGCCGCGTTATCGTCCCTCAGCGCGAGGGGCTACCCACGAGACACTGCGTCTCGCCCTTGTCCTCGAAGCTGTCGGAGCTCTCGGCCGGCGAGGAGTCGGTGGCGGGGGGCGACTGCCGGTCGCGCTCCCTCTCCCGCTCGATCTCCGCCAGCTCCATCTGGCTGAAGCGCTCGGCCACGCACTGCGCCGTCAGGCGAGCCTCCGGGTCGTGGTCCCAGCACTCGGTGATCATCTCGCTCAGGAAGCCCATTCCCTGCGAGACGAGCGCGTTACGGCGGTGGCGCGCGTTAAACGTTGGTTTTCCATAGTATATCACTTTTTATGGGTTAGGTCACGTAAAAATACGACACTTAAAAATAAGTGCATGCACTCCTTTCTAGCACTCCTGCTAGGATCTCCCTTGGTGAACAGGTCTGTAGTTTAGCACTTCTGCTAGGGTCTCACTTGGTGAACAGGTCTGTCGTCTATCACCCCTGCTATGGTCTCCCTTGGTGAATAGGTCCGGAGGGATGCTCCAAACAACGATCCGAAGACCCTCCCCACTAAAGCAGCTCGGTGTCTGCAACAGCATATGCTCCAGTACTCCCACCCGGGTCAACCTGGATAAGCGGCGCGTTTAAACCGGCAACAGCAACAACAACAACAACAACAGCAGCATTCGCGTCCGGGGGTTGTTTGGCGGCGGTCACCTGGTGGAGAAGCCAGCTGCCGGGGATGTCCGGGCGACCTCTCTCGCGCAGCACCATGTCCTTCATGCTCTCCACGCACGGGTGCTCGTGCACCTTGGTGCCGAACGGCGGCTCGTAGTCCTTGACCTCTGCGGCAGAGCCACGCGACACGGCCTCCGTTAGGCCTGCGTTCCCAGCCACGAACCGGCTCGCGTCATCTCGGTCGTCCGTCTATCCATCCATTGTCAGAAACCGCTTAATCCTCTACAGGGTCGCAGTGAGACAGAGCCTATCCCGGCAGGGAAAGGGCGCAAGTCAGGGCTATACCTAGGATGGTACGCCAGTCCATCACAAGGCACGGGGGCAATTTAGTCCGCAGGCCAATTAACCTATGCAGCAAGCAGCATGTCTTTGGACTGTGGGAGGAAACCGGGGTGCCCGGCGAAAACGCACGCGGACACGCGGAGAACATGCAGACTCCACGCAGAAAGGCACCCGAGCCGGAGATTCGAACCCGGGGCCTTCTTGCTGTGAGGCGGCAGCGCCAGTCACCGCGCCACCGTGCCGCCCTGTCTCGGTCGTTGAAAGGTTTATTCTAGACCCGTAAGTGTTGTGCGTGCGTGCAGCAAAACGACAGTCATCTTTTGACTCAGTATGCGTGTACCGGACCACACCGGCTTACTTTCACCTCTGAACTCTGGTCGCGCGGTTTACACAGTAGCGCGCAAGCCGCTGTGCCACCAAACACAAAGATCCCGCCTAGAGCCTTTACAGACTGTAGGGTCAAGTGCTGTTAGCGAGCACCTATGAAAGTTACACGGCGCACAAGGCGGTGGGTGGCCAGCACACGCCCGGCCGCCTCTGTCTCCCAAGTGGCAATGTTTACACACTGCGCTAGGTACTCGTTTGAGGCTGAGTCGACCTAGGGGAGGCCCAGGACCGGTTCAGAAAATCGTCACTGGTGTTGGCCGTGAGCGGGATTCGAACTCGGGTCGCCAGATTTGTAGCCCAGCGCCCACACCCACACGCACCCACACACGCGCACCAACCTGTTAAGACGTCACAGCGCGATGCCATCTCCCAGAGCACGAGCGCCATGGCGTACACGTCCACCTGCTTGAAGGACTCCAGGTCCTCGAGGTTGATGCGCGACTCCAGCACCTCCGGGGCCATGTAGCGGGCCGTGCCGACCTGCCGAGCGCGCACCCACATCAGCCACAGGCTTACAGGCCGAGTTCACGTTCCCGCGAGCGTCCCTCTCGGGAACTTGAACTCAGATCTGTCTCTGATAGTTCTTTAGAAAATGACTAGCGTCCCATGGGGGGTGAGGGGTAGGTCTTTATTTTCAAAAGAGACAGACCAGTGAAGCTGATGTTTAAACAGCAGATGAATAGTAACAGACCATTCTCAGCGATAATCTGGGGGTCAAGGTAGAAGCGTTCACGTCGCGATCCCTGTCAGGTAATACTCGGTAATGCCTGTGAATTCTACCAAACACTTCGAGGCCGAGCTGAAAGACAACGATGTAAAGAGGCTGACCATCGTGCTTCGAAGAATCGCAAAGAAGAAGAAGCGATAATCTTTGCTAAACAGCACAGTTCCATCCATCCGTCTGTCTTTCTGGCCGTGGCCGTGCATCTCGTCCGTAAGATCATCCCATCGTGTGCGCCTCTCTCGCGGGGAGCGATTGGCGCAGCATTCTGAGAAACCCGGCCAACTGCGTTCTATTCCCGTTCACAGCCAACATCTGCAAAGAACATCTGAATCGGTCCGGGGCAAATGTTACCACTGCGCAGAGTTAGGTGTGTTCTCCCCCTATTCTGCGTGGGTTTTCTCTAGGTTCTCCGGTTTCCTCCCACAACTTACAAAAAAGACTCATTAATTAGTTGGCCGTTAACATCCTAATATATAGGAAGCAGTGTGTGGCAATATGGCGCCGGCAAACCGCCTGGCTGCCTCCTCCTCCGCCTCTCTGCGCTTTCCTCGCTACGCCTCTGAGTCGTTCTCTCGTCGAATGAACACCTTCGACATTGAATGAACACGTGCCACGCGTTACAGGTTTCAAAATCATTATTATTTATCTTCGCCCGCGTCTCACCTGCCCGCTGTTGGCCAGCTCGTCCGAGCTGAGCGACGGGTCGAGGCGGAGCGAGAGGCCGAAGTCGCAGAGGCAGCACGTGCCGTCGGCCTTCACCAGGATGTTGGAGCTCTTGATGTCGCGGTGCGCGATCGGCATCTTGGGCCGGCCGCAGGGCGTGCGGTCGCTGTGCAGGTGGGCGACGCCGCGCGCCAGCGACGCGCCCAGCAGCATGAGCTCGCGCCAGCTCAGCACCTTGCGCAGGATCAGGTCCTGCAGGTTGCCCCGCGGGTGGTACGCCGTGATCAGCCAGTACTCCTTCACCATGCCGCTGCCGCCCGGCAGGCCTGCGACACCCACGCGGCGGCGGGGGGTGGGAAATAGCGGACGGGTTGGATCGCGGTTTTACCGGACAGGATTGAGCTCGAGAGATGCCCCTCTTGGCGCTCGCGCCGAGACGCGGCTATCCCGGAAGAGCAGCTCTCGAGTGCAATTCTCATACATCGAGCCGTGAAAAGCTACATTGATGCATTGCTGTTCAAGCACTGGCCTCACACCATCACCACCGTCATCGAATTTAAGCTTTACGCAAGCGCCACTCATAGCATCAGCAAGAGTATCGGCTTTGATGGTTGCTCTTCAGAGCTGTTCTTTCGGGATTGCCGTGTCGAGCGATCTCCCTCTCTCCCTCGCGACGTTTCGCCTCCCACGCCTGACGATGCTTCCAACGGCGGGAGTCGAACCGTCGCGAGGGAGGGAGCGAGAGAGAGGGCGAGCGCTCAGCGACACGGCCCTCCCGAAAGCACGTCTGCGAAGCGCGACCGTCGCGAACTCCGATTCCTCGCGTCGGCGAGGGTGGCGAGGTCGCGAGGTCGCGACCCACCGGCGTGCAGGCCGTCGCGCTCCGTCTCGGCCGCCAGCCGCTCCTCGGCCGTCAGGAAGTGCAGGATGCTCTCGTGCTTGAGGTTGGCGTCGGAGAAGATCTCCTTCTCGCAGCGCCACGACGCGAACTCGGCGGCGCGGAAGATCTTCACGGCCACCGTCTCGAAGTGGTCCGAGGCGGCGCTCTGCCGCAGCTTGGCCCGCCGCACGCGGGCGAAGCGTCCCTTGCCCACCTCGGCGTCCAGCTCGATGGGCAGCAGCTCCGTGTTGTGGTTGATGTTGTTGGCGCACGTGGAGCTCACGTCGGACTGGTCGTCGCGCAGCACGCACCGCTCGCTGCTCTCGCCGCCCGCGCCCCTGCGGCCGCCGCCGGCGCCCGGCGCCCGGCCCGCGGTCCTCCCGTGCGCCGCCGCCGACGACGACAGGCCGCGGCCCGGCGCCGGCTTGGCGCCCTCCTTGGCGGGCAGGGCCGCGGCGCCGCGGGGGCCCCCGACCCGCCGCTTGTGCCGCTCGCGCAGCGTGCAGAAGGCGATGAGGCCGAGCGCGAGCAGGGCCAGGGCCGGCAGCAGGGCCAGCAGGATGATGGGGTACAGCTGCTGCTCCTCGCCGTCGTCTGCGGGGCGAGAGAGAGGCGGCCGAGTTGGCGACGCGGAGACGCGGTGGCGGTGCCGCGGGGGCGATGATCGGATTGTCTCGACGCAAGTAAAGTAAGCAACGTTCACATTGACGCGATCCCAAACGGTGCGATATTAAGATACGCGTTCGAGCGTGCGCGAGCCGCTCTCTCCCCGTGTCCGCGTGGGGTTTGCCGGGCACTCCGGTTTCCTCCCACCGTCTAAAGACATGCAGCCAGGTTAATTGTCCTACTGAGTAAATTGCCCCAGGTGCCCTGCGATGGACTGGCGCCCCATCATCGGTATACCCCTGCCTTGCGGCCTGTGTCTGCCGGGATAGACTCGGGCTCACCGCGACCCTGTACAGGATTAAGCGGTCTCTGAAAATGGATGGTTGATGGATGGATCAAATTGCATACGCTTTTCACGCGACCAAACGATCCTACCCGCGAGCGAAACGACACAACACCCTTCGGCGGGTGGGTTTTAAGCAATAGGTTTCAGAAAAGGTACCACAGGGATAGCTGGCTTGTGGGGATCAAGAAAGAAGCGTTCACGTCGCGATCCCTGTCAAGTAATACTCGGCATTACGTGCAAATTCAACCGAACACTTCGAAGCTGAGGAGCTGAAAGACAACGATGTCCAGAAGCTCAACAGATGCCAGAAGCCCCCTCAGTCTGGAGCAAGAAGAGAGGCCAACGCCCGCCCGCCTTTAAGGCCAGCACTGACTATTATATCTCTAAATGTTGAAGGGCTGTCCTGCAACTAAAGAAGAACTTGTTGCAATGGGGGAAACTGTCACATGTTAACCATCACGCTTTGTGGCGGCCAAGCGTTCGTAGCGACGTCGTTTTTTGATCCTTCGATGTCGGGGTGGTGAGTGGGGGTGCGGGGCGCTAACCTGGGGGCTCCGACGTCGTCTTCCGCGCCGTCGCGGTCGTGAAAGGCAGCACGTCGTTGCACTCCTCCCCGCGGCACACGCACGCGCCGGTGTAGTTGGCGCCGGGCGCCACGGGCTGCTCCAGGCACGCGGCGTTGTTGGCGCTGCTCGCGTTCAGGCCCGGGATCTTGGCGGCGGCGGCGGCCAGCGTGGTGCAGTCGGTGCTCACCGTCGCCGAGTCGCCCGAGGCGGTCCTGCGGGGGGGGCCCGGCCAGGCGACAGCGGCGACAGTCGTAGTGAAGCTCCTCTGTTTGTGAGTTTAGGTCGTGTGAAAAAGTGTGCAGGTGTTGGGCGCCCGTCGATATGTTGGAGAAAGCGAGCGAGCGCACGCGAGCACTTGCCTTCGAAGATGGTAACCGACGTTTCGCTGAGACTTCCGACAGAGGTGCACAACACTTACACACTTTTTCACATGACCTAAACTCGTAAACAGAGAAGCTTCACTATGGATAACATTGGTCATGAAAGCCTTCGAGTTAATTTTAGCGGGAAAATCGGTCGCGGCCTCCCACGATGGTTTGCTCTTTCGTAGGTGTTCTTTCGGGATGGCCGTATCGAGCGTTGAGACTCCCTCGCGAAGCGGTTTCTGGCAATGGATGGATGGATGGGCTGTAGCACCACGTGAGGTATAGCGGATATTATTATTATTATTGTGATTGTACTGATGTAGGTTTTCACAGCTCGATTTATGACGGCTGCTCTTCAGAGCTGTTCTTTCGGGATAGCCGTGTCACTGGGCGATCTCCATCTCTCCGTCGCGACGTTTCGCCTCCCACGCTCTCAAGGGGACGCCTGAGGATGCTTCCAACGTGCGAGGCGAAACGTCACGAGAGAGAGAGAGGGAGAGCGCTCGGAGACGCTGCTATCCCGAAAAAACTGCTCTGAGATGAGCCGGAGCCTTTTCCGGCACACACAGCGCGGCAAGGCAGGAATGCCAGTCCATCACAGTCTTCTTATTCTTTGCGATTCTTCGAAGCACGATGGTCAGCTCCTGGACATCGTTGTCTTTCAGCTCGGCCTCGAAGTGTCTGGTAGAATTCGCAGGCAACACCAAGTATTACCTGACAGGGATCGTGACGTGAACGCTTCTACCTAGCAGGCCAATTAACCTATGCAGCAGCATGTCTTTGGACTGTGGGGACTGAAACCGGAGTGCCCGGCGAAAACCCACGCGGACGCGGGGAGAGAACACGCAAACTCCGCACAGGCAGGCACCCGGGCCGAGGATTCAAAACCCCGGAGACCTTCCTGCCGCGAGGCGCGAGCGTCACCGCCGTGCTGGGCCGTGCCCTTCAGACACGCGGGTGTGCGACGACGCGGCACTGAGCGCCGGCGCTGGCGGCCGGGCGTTTACCAGAGCGCGATGCAGTAGTCCTCTTCGCCGCATATGGCGCTCCGCGCGCAGCCGCTGGTGCAGATCCCGCTGTCGGCGTCGCACTGCGCCGTCGTGACGGCAAACGGCCCGCTCGCTTCATCGCACAGCCTGCACAGGATGCGCGCGTCGTGGCCTCGTTTCGCCAAGAAGTCGTGCAGCGACGGGAAGCTGGAGACCCGAAGGGGCAGGAAGACTCCAACTGCAAGCGTGAGGGGAATCCCAGAGACACACGCGCGCGCGCACAGACGGCGGTTACTGTGTTGTCGTTTGTTGTTGTTGGTCGGTGTAAATGGCCGCTGTCCAGGTTGGCCCGGGTTGGCCAGTTGCCGCCCCCCGAATGGTGAGGGTACTGGAGAAGGATTTTACGGCATCTCGTTAGACGTATCTCTCGGCTTTCGGCCAGAGCTGGGGATCGGGGGGACTAATTGGGAAAGTGGTGTTAGCGCAGTGCGCCGAGGTGAAATGGCTGTAATACAAGTAATACTTGGTATTACCTGCAAATGCTACCAAACACCGAGAAGCCGAGCTGAAAGACAACGATGTCCAGAAGCTCAACAAATGCCAGAAGCCCCTCAGTCTGGAGCAAGAAGAGAGGCCAATGCCCGCTGCCTTTAAGGCCAGCACTGACTATTTATATCTCTAAATGTCGAAGGGCTGTCTGCAACTAAAGAAGAACTTGTTGCAATGGGAAACTGTCATATAACCATCACGCTTCGGAAAATCGAATCGAATTCGAACTGAGTTTGGTATAAAGGTTTCACCGATGTAAGTTTTCACGGCTCGATTCACGACGGCTGTTTCACCATCCGGCCGGAAAATTCTGCTTCCAACGTGGGAGGCGAAACGTCGCGCGCGAGAGATGGAGATCGCTCGACACGGCTAACCCGAAAGAACAGCTCTGAAGAGCAACCATCATAGAGGATTCAGTCACCTGCTGTTAAACCTGTGTATGTCCAGCCAACTGCATACCCAAAATCCCATAGACTGCAATGCGTATTGTTATGATCTGGCTGCTGTTACTGGACAAAGAGGCAGCTCGTTCCGTGTCACCCATTAATCTCTCGGACATCTACCCTTTGTATCCTAGATGTATATTTCCGGCGAGAGCCCATTGAAATATATTCTCTCTTTTCCAACGGAGAGCTGACGTTTCTTACAACGTTGAGCTGTACATATCAGAGGCCGTAAAAACACAACCGCATTCTTTCACCCGCGTACCCGTATTGCTCATTCGGTTATTTAAAGCATTCCACACAAAGCGGTGATGACCCCCCTTGTTAGACAGTTCCTTCAGCCTTGTGATTTAGCAATTATAGATGCCATCATCATCATCATCATCCATGTTAATATAATAGTAGTACAATTTATAACAAGCCGCACAAATTCGACGCCTGGTCATAGACGAGACACGAATACAGAGGCGCGAAGAAACCGCAGAGGCAAAGGGAAGGCAGCCACTAAGCCAGCCAGCGCCAACATTTGACGGACACTGGCCAATTTATAAATTGTTATTATTTTTAGTTGGGGGAGGATCGATAGATGTTTATTATTACAGCAGAAAAATATCCAGTGAGCTTGCAAGCCCTTTACTGGATTCCTGCGGTCACAACAAACATGCAAATTGACAAAAAATTACAAGTAAACCAACCAAAAAAAATAAACATTTACACGCAGCATTGCACATCAGTGACCAAATAAATAAAACATGCAAGCTACTTAAAACAGTGAAACGTTGCGATGGGAAAATGTATAGGCAGCTTATTGCACATGAAGAGAGCGACGAAGTGCGACATTTGCAACATTTCGAACAGAACTCAAGAAAAAACCGGAGAACCCGGAGGAAACCCACACATAACAGGGGGAGAGAATAACACACAAACGTCAGAAAGAAAGGAATTCCGAGGCAGGAATCGAACCGCCTCAGGGCAGGATTTTTTTCTTTGAGGCGCAGATGTCACCACTGCAGACACCCTGTCGACACTGCTGCAAGATAATCTGTCACGGTCACCCCGAGGATGTCACAATCCATCTGTCTCCTGCAGGTGAGCTGACCTCGTCCCTGCATCCTTGCGGGGGTCAATGGGTGAGTTCCAGGGGTCAACGTAGACACCGGGCGTCAAACCCGGTGCCGCAGCAGTCTCAAGTTCAGCCACTAGGTGGCCACACTGAATTAGACGACAGCTCCGCGAGAGATGAGTGAGGGCATCTTGGCTCAAAACCAAAACATAGCAGACACACTTCTGCATACGTGATGCGTACGAGGGTTTAAGAATTAATCCGTTCATCCATTGTCAGAAACCGCTTAATTCTGTGCAGGGTCGCGTTGAGCCGGAGCCTATCCCGGCAGAATCAGGGCGTAAGGCAGGGCTATACCTAAAATGGGACGCCAGTCCATCACAGCGCACCAGGGTCAATTTAATCCGCAGACCAAATAACCTATGCAACAGGATGTCTTTGGACTGTGGGGGGAAACCGAAGTGCCCGGCGAAAACCCACGCGGACATGGGAAGAACATGCAAACTCTACACACAAAGGCACCCGAGCCGGGATTCCAACCCGGAGTCTTCGTGCTGTGAGGCGGCAGCGCTACTCACCGATGCGCCACCGTGCCGCCCGCAGATAAATATGCGTTATCTTATATATTTAACAATTATTCGTCTAATTGATGTTTTATTTTTTTTCAGGCAGAACATTAAACTGTGATACAACTGAGGCCAAGTAGCAAATTATTACCTCAGGTTTACAACTGAGATAATGTTAAGTAACTAACCCCAGTGGGATTAAGTTACTGAACAACTGAAGGCGAAGGTTGGTAGATTTAAATTACATCATTACCAAGGCAAGACACGAGGCCGTGCGTAGATCCATCCAGAAATGTTACACATTCCTTTCAACCAGATAAGATTATAATGAATGAGACAATCTGAAATTTGCAAGGTGGATGTGAGGTAAGCCACGGTACAGTGTAGGATGCTTACAAAGTAAAACACACACGTAAAAAACATTTCATATACTGCGCTTTGTATTTGCATATACAGTACTATATGGAGCATGACGTTAGTGTAAACAGCGCTATGGAATTCACGTGGAGTCGGCAGAGAAATTAGCTTCAACAGGATGTGTGGAGTTTGTGTGTTCTCCCCCTGTTCTGCGTGGGTTTCCTCTGGGTTCTCCGGTTTCCTCCCACAACACGCTGTAATTGGCCGATAACCACACAATATATAGGACGCGGTGTGTGGCAATATCTTGGCGGAGGAAAACTGCCTGGCTGCCTCCTCCACCTCTGCGGTTTCATTGTGCCTCTGAGTCGTTCTACCTTCGACTTAATACCTTCGAAACTAAATGAATATGTGCCACGCGTTCTAAATATAGTTTATGATCATTACAATAGGTGATAGCCGTATACGTCTATCAGGTAACACGTCTGGACATTCGAATTCGATTCTTCGAAGCGTGATGGTTATATGACAGTTTCCCATTGCAACAGGTTCTTCTTTAGTTGCAGTCAGCCCTTCAACATTTAGAGATATAATAGTCAGTTCTGGCCTTAAAGGACATGAGGGTGTATATGCCAATAGGGTACAGAATTGCGGTTACACAGGACAGTATCCGAGCAAGACAGGCGTCCACGATGCATTTCCCCTGGTTTACGTTCTCGGTTTGCGCGCCAGTAATTTGCCGTATGGCTGCTCGTGGCGTGTGGGTTCCACTCGTCAGCATCGTGGCACATGGAGCTGCCCCACGAGGCCTAGGAGCCAGCTCGAATGTCAACAACACCGGTGGGCCCTGCCCAAGGGCCCTCTCTTGTTGGGAACGTAAGAAAGCTTGCTAACCAGAGCGGCCGATTCGGTGGATCTAGGTCATTCGGTTGTCCGCAGATAGATAGATAGATGTTTATTATTAGAGCAGCAAAATGGCCAGTGAGCTTGAGAGCTCTTTACGGGATTCCCGCGACATGACGAACACGGGAATTGACAAAAAAATTAATAGAAATATAAAAATAACAAATTAACCAAACAAAAAACCGTTTACACACAGCATTGTGCATTATTGATCAAATAAACAAATGAAAATACAGTTAGACATTGTGATGGGGAAAAAGGGGGTCAAGGTAGAAGCGTTCACGTTGCGATCCCTGTCAGGTAGTACTTGGTATTGCTTGCGAATTCTACCAAACACTTCGAGGCTGAGCTGAAAGACAACGATGTCCAGAGGCTGACCATCGTGCTTTGAAGAATCGCAAAGAAGAAGATCCCCCTTCTATAATCGCGATGGTGTCACTGACCTCATCCTAGAATCTCACCCAGATTCTAAAGAACGCCGGGGAATGGAGCGGAACAACGTGGGCGTCTAGTTTAAATGCCCCATTCGAGACCCGACACATCATCGCAACCTCCTGGCCGTCACATTCCTCCGCGATGACACTTGTGCGACCGTCAGCCGCATCACAACATCAACAGGCCGATGCGCACATCTTCACCAATGGAAACTGAAAGACAAGCCACATTGGGATTGTGACCTTGCAATCCAAACTGTAGACCATCCAACCATCCATTGTCAGAAACTGCTTAATCCAGTACAGGGTCGCGGTGAACCGGAGCCTATCCCGGCAGACACGGGGCACAAGGTAGGGCTATACACTTGATACAACGCCAGTCCATCACATGATCAGAAAACCCATTAACACAACATGAGAATGCATGCAGCCTGGAACACATAGATGTACCAGCACAGAGAGGTGGACTGCTCACTAACAGCAGGAAGGCACCACTGCCATCATGCCTGCCTTGCACATGCATACGTACTGTCTGTCATATAAACACCACACTCATTCTTGTCTCAGTGTATTAGCAAGCCTCCTCTGCTTACATCCAGGGGCTCCCAGAGGCATACGGCAGCATCGAACATTGTGACTGTACTGTAGCGATGAGTCGGAACGGGGGATAGTCCAGTGTGCAGTTGAGACAGCCACACGTTCAACCGTTCTTGAGGTCAAACAATATTATAATATAGCCAGGGAGGCACGGTGGCGCGGTTAGTAGCGCTGGCGCCTCACGGCAAGAAGGGCCCATGTTCGAATTCCGGCTCGGGTGCCTTTCTGTGTGGAGTTTGCATGTTCTCCCTGTGTCCGCGTGGGTTTTCGCCGGGCACTCCGGTTTCCTCCCACAGTCCAGAGAGATGCTGCTGCTGCATAGGTTAATTGGCCCGCTGACTAAATTGCCCCCCGGTGTCCTGTGATGGACTGGCGTCCCATACATCCTGGGTACAACCCTGCATTGCGTCCTGTGTCTTACCCGGATAGGCTCCGGCTCACCGCAACCCTGTACAGGATTGCAAGGTTTCTGACAATGATGATGATGATGACACACGCACATTGTACAGAATTTTGCAAAATGAATGATTCTCCAGGCTGTTTGCCAGTCATGGGGTTCTTTGACCTTACTTCACCGCACTCGTCGGTATGAGATGGGTGGCAGGGTGGCGCAGTGGTAATATGTGTGCCTCACAGAAAGAAAGTCGTGCCTTAGACGGTTCGATTCCCACTTCGAGCGCCTTTCCGCGTGGCGTTTGTGTGTTCTCCCCCTGTTCTGCGTGGGTTTCCTCCGGGTTTTCTGGTTTCCTCCCACAACTAAAAAAACAACCACTTATCAAGTAATTGGCCGATAATATCAAATTATATAGGACACAGTGTGAGGGCAAAATGTTGGCGCCGGGTAACCGCCCGGCTGCCTTCCCCCCTCCCCCGCCTTTCTTCGGTTTCCTCGCGCCTTTGAGACGTTCTCTCTTCGAATTAATACCGCCGACATCGACCGAATGTGTACCACGCGTTACAAAGTGTAATGTATTTATTGTTATTTGAAGTATGGCCTGCAGAACCAGCTGAGATACCGTGCAACACCGACCTTAGCCGTAACCAGGAACCCCAACGTACCGTATAACGGGTGGAAATTTAACAGTATGTTCCTTGTTAAACAGTGAGAAGACGCTCGTATAATTGATACCCCCGTAGCCCGTGATTGAACCTCCACGTTCGCGTGGCAGGAGCCAGTCCTTTCACGGAACCACCTCTCATGACCCCCGTGGCTATGTGGTGCTCTAAGTGGAAACGTCGACTATCCGTTGGTTTGGTGTCAGCTTAATTCACGGTCAGAGGTCAACTCAGCCCGTCATTCCTGCGAGGTCATCACATGAGCACTGTACCACTAGTGGCTAATCAAGAGTGGTTATCATCTCTAGGCACGTGGTCACTGCCATGGAAACGTGGAATTAGCGCCACTGGCTCAGGGTAAGCAAATTACAATATATCAGGCACCAAGGGCAATTTAGTCAGGATGGTTGACCCAAGCATCATGCATAGCTTAAATGGCCTATTGACTAAATTGCCACCGTAGCCCTGTGATAGACTGGCATCCCATCCTGGATATAGACCTGCCTTGCATCCTGTGTTTCCCTAGATAGGCTCCCGCTCACCGCAACCCTGTACAGGATTAAGCAGTTTCTGACAATGAATGAATGAAAAATAATGAATCATATCTTCGGCCTGTGAGAGAAAACTGGAGTACCAGGCAAAAACCCACATGGATACAGTGAGAACGTGCAAACTCTGTAAAGAATTATCCCCGAGCTGGGGATACGAACCCAGGTCCTACTTGCTTTGAGGCAGCAACTCTAATCACCGCGCCACCGTGCCGCCCATGTTTGAAAACCATACTTCACCACACTTGTGAATGCGGGTTGGCCCAAGACCGGTTACGCTGTTGGCCAAGAATGTAACACTGGTCACTCAAAGTACTGTGAGCGTAGGCACTGTGCCACTCAACCACACGATTCTCAAACTACAGGATAACCATTTTTATATGTCTAAAATTTACAAGTGAGGAATCACAGATTTTGTTTTACTTCAAAGCATCGCAATACCCCCCCCCAATTAATCTCAATACAATATACGACTTCAGTCTTCCTATGCTCCAGAGAGACGTTTAGCCAACATAGCCACCACGCTGTGTTGGACATAGTATAGAGAAGGTTGTGAGAGAGCAATTTACACACCAGTGGGGTATCTAGAAAAGAGGCACCCTCTACTAAGTTTGAATATGTATTACGTTGGAGTTTTATTTTATTTAGACAATAATATCGCTTTGCTAGACGGATGGACTCGTTCGTCCAGTTTCCCGGATATTTCAATTAGTTCCCCGCGCATTTTTGTTTCCAGCACCAGGAGCACTCGCAGCTTATTTTAAAGTGAAGCAGTGTCTGGACAAGTCAAAGGCAACTGACGGGGTGAAGAAGGGTTGTTCATGTCATGAGCAGCATTACATGCAGCTGTTGTTGACTGACATGGAAAGATCTCACATGTCCTATTGCGCCGTGCAATGCAAGCATGTAGAAAAGCATTTTTAGATATAAGACAGTGTTATCCATCCATCCATTGTCAGACACCGCTTCAGCCTGCACAGGGTCTCGGAGACCCGGAGCCTATCCCAGCAGACACAGGGCGCAAGGCAGGGCTATTCCCAGGATGGGACGACAGTACATCACAGGGCACCGGGAACAATTTAGTCCGCAGGCCAATTAACCTATGCAACAGCATGTCTTTGGAATGTGGGAGGAAACCGGAGTGCCCGGCGAAAGCCCACGCGGACACGGGGAGAACATGCAAACTCCACGCAGAAAGGCCCGCGAGCCGGAATCAAGTTACCCGGGTAAAATATTTCTGGACATTAATTTTAGTCCGAGTTAATCCTGATAAAGCCCAGGGTAGATTCGCTACACTGTGCATGTGTGTGGGATAGAATGCCTAGGCATTGAATTCTGATCATTGGGATTGTATTGCAATGGAGAATGGTGGGTCAGGCATAAAACACCGATTTGTGTCTAACACACGTGTCAAATGCAGGACACGTGTGCATTTCACCGGTAAGTCACCGAGGCAAGCCAGCTATTATCCAAAGATTAGGAGCTGCAGCTTCTAGGGGCCATTTGAAGCGTCAGCCTATAATCTACGAACTATTACCTGGACTTTATCGGCAGTGGCACTTGGTCCAAATTAGCAAGCGATACACGACCTTATTATGGCAGATTATACAGCCTCAATAACCACAGTGCTTCGAAGAATCGCAAAGAAGAAGAAGCATGGCACCGCATGTCGTGGTGTGTGATGTATACCCACCCCCTCGTGTGCCGTGTCGACCTTCATAGGTGCTCGCTAACGGCACTTGCCCCTACAGTCTGTTTAGGCCATTCGGGGGATCTTTGTCTTTGTTTGTATACCGTGACATTAACTGGCACTTTCTCTAAATGAACGTCTTTAGAAAATTATTAGCTCGTGTTACAAAGTCCAGGCGAGCTTCGCGTCGCACAAACGTGACACGGAGACGTAACTCATCACCGTGAGAAGCTGCGATTATCGAGCCCAGCGGTGGAAATTCCACGTTACCGTGGGCAGGCGCCAGTCTAACCAAATGACGAGTCGTTTGTGACTTCCCACAAAGCAGTTGTTCCAACTGGACAACATTTAAACACCACGGTGTACACGTGGTGGATGAGACCTATTTTAAGTGTTACCCGTCTGTCATTAAAAGTGAGCGTCTTACTTTACTAAGGCTCCAAGTACAGTGTTTAATACGAAGGTACATGTTTACGGTCAGCCGTCGTCGTACATTCGCGTTAACGGTCTCAAGGTAGAAGCGTTCACGTCGCGATCCCTGTCAGGTCATACTTGGTGTTGCCTGCGAATTCTACCAAACACTTCGAAGCCGAGCTGAAAGACAACGATGTCCAGAGGTTGACCATCGTGCTTCGAAGAATCGCAAAGAATAAGAACGGTCTAACTTTTCTTCTTGCACCACGCTTCGGCGCTCGTTAGAAGCACATAAACGTGACCTTTTCACGAGACATTGGTTACTCCCGCAGTCAACCAAGCCACACAGCTCGAGAGCGAACTTATAACTTTGCCGCTCCACGGGGCACACACACACACATCGTGACCGTCGTTACATTGGCGCGGACTACTGTATCGCTATTAAACATTTTGCGGAAATATCCACTCACCGGAAACCATGAGCCAGAGCCAGCCTCCCATGGTGGGGAAACGTTGTACGTGTGGCGGTAACAGATTATTCGCTCGCCCAGTCGCTTCTAACCGGAGGAACGCTACGACACGGCTCCAGAGACGGAGGAAGAAGATTCAGGTGACATTGCAGGTTCCCAACCCCCTCCTGCCACGAGGTAATAAGTATGACCCGAATTCTGCCAGCCTTTTGCGGAGTTGAACGTTCGAGCGAAGGGCGCGCTGCCTGCCGTTTCGCGACAAAACTTCCCGACCCGAACTGAGCTGTGCGCGAAAAAGTGGCGAGTGGAGTCTCTTTAAGAAAACAAGAAAAAAAATAATGAAATAAACGGACCGCCGGAGGAAATGTGTAGGCGGTGAGTCACCGCCGATGCTGCTGGGGCCGGGCGAATGTGGGCTGGCGTTTCGCTGACGTCTGTAGTGAGAGCGCCTCTCTCCAAAAAGCCCTCCTCGCATTAAGCTCGGCAAGAGGCTGAACTCGGCCACCCACCCCCCCCTTACGTGGGTGTGCGGTTGGGAGGAGCGGTGGCTCAGTGGTTAGCGCGCTATGCTGGGGAGGCTACAAACCTGGCGAACCGCGTTGGAATCCCGCTCACGACGGCCAACGCCAGTGACGATTTTCTGAACCGATCCTCGGTACCCGACCCATCACCCCCCCCTCCCACCTAGGTCGACTCAGCATCAAATGAGTGTACCTGCCACTAGGGAGACAAAGGCGGCCGGGCGTGGTGCTGGCCGCCCACCCCTGAAGCGTTGCACCTTCATAGGTGTTCGCTGACGGCACTTGACCCTACAGTCTCTTGAGGCTATACGGGAGATCTTTGTATTTGGAGCGGTGGTGCAGCGGTTAGCGCTGCGGGGCGCTGCGAAGAAGGCAAGCCGAGTTCGAGTCCCGCTCACGGCCACGAGCAACACCTGTGGCGATGTTCTTGAACTGGTGAACTGATCGTGGGCCTCGCCTAGGTCGACCCGGCCTCAAATGAGTGCAGCACGCGGTACGGTGCGTGGACATCGCCACTAGGGAGGCAAAGGCGGCTGGGCGTGGGATTGTCCACCCACCCCCTCGTGTGCCGTGCTGGCCTTTACAGCTGCTCCCCAGCAGCACTTGCCACAAAAGTACGTTGAGGCTATACGGGGGAATCGTTAGATTTGTATGTATCTTAAATACCTTTGTCAAAAGAGTGCGTGTGTGATGTACGCTTGCATTAAAGCAAGTTGGACGTTTAAACGGAAGAAGTCAAGAGCTATCACGGTCACACGGCACCAGGGGTTGGAAAACGACACCCATGCACACGTGAAGAATGCGTATTTTCAGAGCTTTGCAAGTGTTGGTTTGTATTTAAAGATGCTGAGTGGCCAAATAACAAACCTAGGTCACCTTGTAATGTAAAAAATGTACAAGGTTTTACCTTTTCTGGCAATGCTTGTGACAAAACCATGTAAACAAAACGCTACGATTATATCTGCATTGTCTTTGAAACCGATTGACTCACACCAGAGACAGCCAGCCCTCTTTATAGCCTAGTGTCAGTGTTAGCCAAGTGTTGCCAAAAGGCACGTATCTGTACATTGTCTAAAATAGGTGCTGGATCATCTGAGTTCGGCACCTGGCCATGCAAAACATCAGATGTCAGTGTTAAGTGTGTAACCTAAACTGGGTCTCCGCTAGGTCTGCTTAGCCATAAGCGAGTAGCTGGTAAGTGTACATTACCGATGGGGCCAACTGATGCGCGATTGTGTAATAATCTGGTCATTGTGAGCACGGAAATGGTGAATTCGAATTACACTAATGTCCGTGAAGTATTAGAAACGGATGTCGAAAGTTGAAACGCATTAGACGAGACGTTTCCCTGCCTGGAATGTTGGGGCGAAACTATCCCGAGCAACCGTGGGGCACACGGCCAACGGAGACAAATGAGAGATAGATAATAATAATTTTACATTTATAACGCGCACATAATTAATTCACAATCGAAGGTACTCCTTCGACGAGAGAACGACTCAGCGGCGTAGCGAGAAAAAGGGCAGAGAGGCGGAGGAGGCAGCCAGGCGGTTTCTGCCTGCGTCCTATATATTATGATGTTATCGGCCAATTGATTAACGAGTGGGTTTTTTTAAGTTGTGGGGGAAAGCCGGAGGACCCCAAGGCGGGAATCGAACCGCATCGGGCAAGACCGTTCTGTCTGTGAGACGCAGATGTTACCACTGCGCCACCCTGCCGCCATTGACTCTCGGCTCCATTGGTCAAGAAGTACTGTTAACGATGACCTGTAAGGGCCAGCACGGCACACGAGGGGGGTGGGTGGCCAGCACGACGCCAGGCGATGGGGTTGTTTTTTTTTTCTACACCGCACCAGCTAATCATCTGAGGCTTAGTCAAGCTAAGGGGGTCCCACAACCGGTGCAGAAAATTCGTCACCGCTGTTGGAAAACCTACGTCGGTGCACGGGAGGCAGCGTCCGTCCCCGCAGTGACCTTTCCGTCAATTCTCGTCTAACCCCCTCGCACCGCGGCCGTTACATTTCGCTACAAATTACCGGGGCAGGGCGGCACGGCGGCTTAGCGGTGAGTATCGCTGCCAGGGTTCGAATGCCGGCTCGGGTGCCTTTCTGTGTGCAGTTTGCATGTTCTACCCGTGTGTGCGTGGGTTTTCGCCAAGGGGCACTCCGGTTTCCATCCCACAGTCCAAAGACACGCTCATCATCATCATCATTGTCAGAAACGGCTTAATCCTCTGCAGGGTTGTGGTTAGACGGAGCCTATTCCGGCAGACACAGGGCGCGAGACAGGGCTATACCAGGATGGGACGCCAGTCCATCACAGGCAACCGGGGGCAATGTAGTCCGCAGGCCAATGAACCTATGCAGCAGCATGTCTTTGGACTGTGGGAGGAAACCCGAGTGCGCGGCGAAAACCCACGCGGACACGGGGAGAACATGCAAACTCCACACAGAAAGGCACCCGAGCCGGGATTCAAAGCAGGGAATTTCTTGTAA
>JAZEWU010000020.1:1551682-1576980 GCA_036362915.1 Geotria australis | reverse complement strand
AGACTACAGTCCGCCTGCCCTGTCTCTTTATCTGTACTGTACTCTGTCTGTCTCTCTCTCTTGTTCTTGTTTAAAAGAAATCGGTCCGCATCTCCTTATCCGCTCACTTTTGCATATCCGTAGCGCGCTGGAAAAAAAACCCACACACAACGACCACGCAGACGCAACAGCCACTTGGCATGAAGTTGGAGAGATAATAATAAATAATAATAATTTTAATTTATATAGCGCCTTTCACCCGAGGGTCACAAAGCGCTGCACAAGGGCCGCGGAGAGGACGGCATGTCAACAACGAAATAAAAAAAAACCCAATAAAAACCAAAGCAACAGAAAATATATGACTAAGACTACTTCGAATATACTGAAAGGTCGTGAAACTGGCAATCTTACGAGCGGCAACATTCTGCCAGCGTCCCCTAAGATGGCCGTCACTTCCTTTGAAGACAAACACGGAGGGAGACAGGGAGGGAGGGTGAGCGACAGGGAGAGATGTCAGCACATATGTTCGTACCAGGCTAGGTGCATGTTTTGGCCGCGTGGAGCGAAGGAGGTTCACCGGCAGAAGGTCCCAACGTGGGAGGTGAAACGTCGCGGAGCAGAGAGGAGGAACGCTCGACACGGATATCCCAAAAGAGCAGCTCTTGACAGCCATTCTCCTATTTGTTTTGCTCTCAACCGCTCCATCATGTACAGAGTCGCGGTGAGCCAGAGCCTATCCCGGCAGACACAGCGTGCAAGGCAGGGCGACACCCAGGATGGGACGACAGTCCATTATATGGCACCGAGGGCAGTTTAGTTCGCAGGCCAATCAACCTATGCAACGGCATGTCTTCGGACTGTGGGAGGAAACCGGAGTGCCCGGCGAAGACCCACGCGGACACGGGGAGAGAACGTGCAAACTCCACACAGACAGGTGGCACCCGAGCCGGGATTCGAGCCCGGGGCCTTCTTGCTGTGAGGCGGCAGCGCTGGTCACCGCACCACCGTACCGCCCATAATGAAATGATCCATACTTCTTCTTCTTTGCGATTCTTCGAAGCAAGCACGATGGGTCAACCGCGAGAGGTGGCACCGGGTGTGTGCGGCTGTTTCTCGGGCAAACGCCGGTTCTCGCGAGGTGTTTGCGGAAACTCCTCTGGCTGGTTTCTCGGTGACGTCCAACATCTGCTTCATTCTCAACGGAAACGGCCACCCGCGGTGCATGGCCTCCCCCCAAAGCGGCCAGCACACTTCCTGCTTTGGCCCCCTGGCCAGCACCGCTGGGCGACAGGGTGGCTAGTTAAATGGTGCAAATGTTGCGCTTATTCCCTCGCAATGTTCGAATTCGATTCGATTCTGCGAAGCGTGATGGTTATATGACAGTTTCCCATCGAGACAAGTTCTTCTTTAGTTGCAGACAGCCCTTCAACATTTAAAGATATAATAGTCAGTGCTTGCGTTAAAGGCGGGCATTGGCCTCTCTTCTTGCTCCAGACTGAGGGGCTTCTGACATCTGTTGAGCTTCTGGACAAATTACCAAGATTTCTCAGATATGGATAGTTTCAGGGCTTCTTCTTCTTTGCGATTCTTCGAAGCGCTATGGTCAGCTTCTGGACATCGTTGTCCTTCAGCTCGGCTTCGAAGTGTTTGGTAGAATTCGCAGGTAACACCAAGCATTACTTGACAGGGATCGCGACGTGAACGCTTCTACCTTGACCCCCCTCTCAATGTTGAATAGGCAACATATAATTTCCATCCATCATCCATCCGGCAGACACAGGGCGCAAGGCAGGGGGATACCGAGGATGGGACGCCAGTCCATCGCAGGGCACCTGGGGCAATTTCACTCGGTAGGCCAATTAACCTGGCAGCATGTCTTTGGACGTTGGGTTGAAACCGGAGTGCCAGGCGAAAACCCACGCGGACACGGGGAGAACATGCAAATATAATTAGTTTTTGGATTTTTCCCTGTATTTGTATTTGTTTATTTGATAAATTATGTGCAATGCTGTGTGTAAATGTTTTTTGTTTGGGTACCATTTGTTATTTTTATACTTTTATTTATTATGCATTTATTTTTTGTCAATTCGCATGTTTGGTGTGTCGCAGGAATCCCGTAAAGAGCTTGCAAGCTCACTCGGTATTTTTCTGCTGTAATGATAAACATCTATCTATCTATCCAGTAGTAACATCTGCGCCTCACAGAAATAAAGTCCTGCCAAGGGCGGTTCTATTCCCGTCTCGGGAACCTTTCTGTGTGCAGTTTGTGTGTTCTCTCCTCCTGTTCTGTGTGGGCTCCCTCCTGGTTTTCCGGTTTCCTCCCACAACTATAAAACACTCGTAAAATATGGTTGCTCTTCAGGGCTGTTATTTCGGGATTGCCGTGTCGAGGGATCTCCTTCTCTCCCTCGCGACGTTTCGTCTCCCGCGTTGGAAGCATCATCAGGCGTTAGAGAGGTAGATCGCTCGACACGGCTATCCGCAATGAACGGCTCTGGAAAGCAACCATCACATTTACATGTTTTCGACATTGTAGTATCTTATCAATTATTCTCAGCTGGTTATCGGAAAGTCAATGTAGCCCAGTGTCCGTCCTGGGTGATTACATTATTAATAATAGCCAATAGACCAACAACAGGCTCCGTTTCAGCGTGGGTTCTGCCTTTGGGATGCTGGCCCAACACCGATGACACTGTATGTTTTAATCTTTGGGAGGAAACCCATGCAGAACAGGGCCGGACAATGCAACATCAACACAGAAAGACGCCCGAGTCAGGAGTCAAACTCGGGTCCGTTTCCTGCGAGGGACAACCGCACCACACTGTGAACCGATTTGCAGCTGAACAGCGGTTGTCCCGAGAAGTGGCTGAGAATGGGGAATTTCCACTACTGGCTTTCCAACGCTTCCAACGTGACACGGCTCTCCCGAAATAACAGCTCTGAATAGCAACTATCATGATAACCCTACATCAGTATAATAAGTACTGATCCATACTCGCTTTGGAGCATTTAAACATTTTAGCTTCGTTAGAAGATTGCATGTTCTCCCCGCGCTCTTGTGGATTTTCTCATGGTTCTCCAGTGGTTACCCTCGGCATTTAGAAACGTGAGTTTGGATTCCATGGCTTCTAGAGAAGCCACTTCGCCGAGCACTCGTGGCCGGCTGAGGTCTGAAACACGAGCTAAACGCTCGGTGGGATTTTTACCCGTCAAATAAAATAGGTTAATGGTTTAATATTAAAAAAATGTCATCACTCAATCACCTCTCTGGCCCGCTCAACAATGGGTTAAACAAACAAAACACCGGCTACCTTTTTGTACCGCATTCGTATCGCACTTCCGGAATGCGACAATGGTGATTTTCTGAGCTCAGCCTCACAATGGTGGAAGCTTCTGTGGAAACAATCCCGGGCGCTCGATGATGATAATAATAATAATAGCATTTTATATAGCGCCTTTCACCCGAGGGCCACACAGCGCTGGGAGCGTTTCGCCAGCATTTGGCCTGTCCTCGTTGTTTTTTTCAGGAACGGTAGGTTTTTTCCACCCCTCTTGGTATGAGAGCGCGGGCCGTGTTATTATTAGAGAAATTGAGCCTCGGGGAGACACGGAGTTGTTTAAATTTAATTTCGATGCTGGGAGGGATCGGAGCAGACGGTTATTTGTGTATTTATTTGTTTGTGCTGGGACCCGTTTCAAAAACATAACGTGTTAATGTAGAGTGTGTTGATGTAGGTTTTCATGGCTCGCCGAACGACAGTTGCTCTCAATTCAATTAAATTCCACGTTATTTGTCAACTCTGCCATAATGCACAGGACATACAGAGGATCGAAATACCGTTTCTCTCAGACCCCCGGTGCTGTTTACTGTCGTTCTGCAAATGACTCGCTGTACTTGTTACTTGATGAAAATGTAGACAAAAAACACGAACATGACACCATGAAGACACCGCACTGTTTGGTCCGAGAGTAGCCGCTGCAATCGGAACGCGCCGCCATTTCCCCAGATCCCAGCGTCGGCACCCACATGGAAGGACTTGGCTTGGATTGACTTGTCTTGGCTTGGAGCTTGGCTTGGCTTGGGTTGACGTGGCTTGGCTTTGGCTTGACTTGGCTTGACATGGCCCGGCTTGGCTCCACATCAGCTTGGCCAGACCTGACCTGGCTTGGCTTGCAAGGCTGCTCTTTCACGATAGCCGTGTCTTCTTCGTGGTGTCTCACCACAGCCTGACACAGGGGCGCAAGGCAGGGCTATACCCAGGATGGGACGCTGGTCCATCACAGGGCACCAGGGGCAATTTAATCCGCAGGCCAATTAACCTATGTAGCAGCATGTATTTGGACTGTGGGAGGAAACCGAAGTGCTCAGCGAAAACCCACGCGGACACAGGGAGAAAGTGCAAACTCCACACAGAAAGGAACCCGAGCCGGGATTTGAACCCGGGGCCTTCTTGCTGTGAGGCGGCAACGCTACTCACCGAGCACCCCCACTTAAAATCAATTCTTATTAATACAGACTAACAGCAATATAGAGCTCGTTTTAATGTTTTGGGGTTAAATTAAACTCGAGTCTGTATCTGCTTGATTTGATCTTTGTAGAATTTTTTTTTTTCTGTTTTGCAATAAAATGCCCTATTTTCGTTCATAGCCGACAGATAACGGCATTCTGCCAGGTAATGACTCAGACATCGTATGTTCCATACAAACGTAGTGAGGCTCAAGGAAAAACAACATTTATCACAAAACTAATAAATATATATATACAAAGAGGAATCCTGCGAAAACCGTAGAGACAAAATAAGGCTTTCGTGGAATAAAAAAAAATCGCGATTACGACACCAGTTGTTGCTATACTCGCTTGGTGTCGCGGCACGATGGACTTGCCGCCTACAGCCTCCATGGCGTGATCTCCCGGCGTGGCAGTTGAAACACTGTGAGGGCGATCGGCAGGTCAAACGTGGTGTGTGAAGGAGTGGGGTAGTGTCACCTTTTACTGGAGTAAAAAGAATGCCGAATGAAAGAGCGCGGCGGCACGGTGGCGCGGTGAGTAGCGCTGCCGCCTCACAGCAACAAAGCCACGGGTTCGAATCCCGGCTCGGGTGCCTTTCTGTGTGGAATTTGCGTATTTTTTTGACGGGCACTTCGGTTTCCTCCTACAGTCTAAAGACATGCTGCTGTTGCATAGGTTTATTGGCCTGCTGACTAAAATTGCTCCCCCATGCCCGATTGATGGACCGGCGTCCCATCTTGGGTATAGCCCTGCCTTGCGCCCTGTGTCTGGCGGGATAGGGTCCGGCTCACCTGTGACCCTGTACAGTGTAGAGGCTTAAGCTGTTTCTGACAATGGATGGATGAACAATTTTTAACGCGCACATATTCATTATTCAATAATTATTGAATGTCGAAGGTAATTAACTCGAAAGGGATGTCTGGTCCACTCTCCTTGGACTGCTGCCACCTTGACCCTCACCAGGACAAGCGAGTTTAGAAAATGGATGGATAGACTTGCATTCACAAGCAGTCACCGCGTGTGAAGTCACGACAGTGTGACTGCCACCCACCCAGTAAACAGGCGCAGTGTGGCATCAAGCGAGGTCCAGCGGTTCCAGACACACGCCAAGGTTGGCTCAACCTCCGCGTGTTTACCGGGGCATGAATCTGCGAACATTTTGACGAGAAATACTGTAACTACTTGTAGAACGAAGGCAAATGTGGATTTTTTTTTCCTTACAAACATTGGATGTTCTTACAACTAAAATAGAAGGGTAAAGAAAGCTTGTCTAAGTTAAATTTGTATCCAAA
Organism: Geotria australis; assembly: GCA_036362915.1. NCBI lineage: Eukaryota > Metazoa > Chordata > Hyperoartia > Petromyzontiformes > Geotriidae > Geotria > Geotria australis. Next base: position 1,571,199 of record JAZEWU010000020.1, on the reverse strand, counting down.
CATACTCTTAACAGCCCCTGTGCGTGTGTATATTTAACTTTTATTTCAGATTTTTTGCTCCTTAGTCGTAAACTTGTTTTTTGTGGTTTTTGGAAGGGTCACCGTTACATTTTCCATTCATTATTTTGGGAGTGAGGGCCCTCCGATGGAGTCTGTCTTCAAGCGAGTTCCACAATAAAACTCGCAACACACACTCTCTCCACTATTTACAAAAAAATGCAGCCCGTTTAATGTTATTGCATTTCGTTATTAAATGGTCGTTAAAGCACAACATGGTACGATGTGTAAACATTGCCACTGGGGAGACAGAGGCAACGGAGCGTGGAGCTGGCCACCCACCCCCTCTCGTGTCATTCCAGCCTTTGTAGGTGCTCGCTAACAGCACTTGCCCAACAATTCTACTAGGGTTATACGGAGGATCTCTGTGTTGTCTAAATCCTAACATAAAATTCAAGTATTTTTCACTGTACTCATGTAGGTTTTCACGGCTCGATTCATGATGGTTGCTCTTCAGAGCTGTTCTTTCGGGTTAGCCGTGTCACCGAGCGGTCTCCATCTCTCCCTCGCGACGTTCCGTCTGATGATGGTTCCAACGTGGGAGGCGACACGTCCCCAGATAGAGACGGAGATGGCTCCGTGACACGGCTATCCCGAAAAGAACAGCTCCGAAGAGCAACCGTAATTTTTCCACCCTTTTTTCTTTTTTAAGTTCTCGTTCGGATCTAAATCGACAAAACGTCTGCCGCACATTGCCTGCCTCGGGCTCGTTCTGAGACACGCACAGGGAGAGGATGCGCCGAATAAAAATAAAAAACACCCGTTAACTGGTTTCCGTTGCATTCTGCCCGCTGGGAGCATGCGAAGACGCGTCCACAGTTCGGGGCACCGCCTCCCAACTTTTCCCCGATCATTCCTCGGCCGTCACACTAACAGCGGTGACATTAAGTGGCGAACTCAGCTGTGCCAACTTCGGGCAATTCCAGCCACCCACCCTCTGAACTAATCCCAGCCCAACCCCCCGTGAAACAATGCTGTAGTCTCACTTGCGACTCAATGTGGGTGAAAGGCTAAATGCAACATTGCTGCTTCAAATCCCTAAGCAGTAAAATCCCGTAGAAATCTGCGGATGCAGTCATTTCCTCGAATAGAACCTCATCCGATGTTCGTCGTTGGTGGGAGGGAAGAAGCATCTACGCGGCTTAAGCTCACTGGCACCAAGAGAGAAACATTGTTTGCGCTAAGCCATTTGTCGTAGCAGAAAATACGCACATTCGAAATCGTGCGTGCTAGTGCATGCGCCGCATCCTCGGATTGCAGCCGGTGCTCTGAGATGCAGAGGGGATGTATACAGTGGGAAGCAATCTGCTACTGGAAGCCCTCTCTTCCTCTGGGTTCTCATGCCGCCCAGTCTCCCGAGAGGGCCCGAACTCGAGCAGACGTTTCTAATAATACGGGGAACGATCTGCGTTCAGTGCCGCACGCGGGAGCCGGTACATCACATCCTCTGTACATTCACCATCGCCGCTAATGTGCCAGGCATCGCCTTGATAGGCCGAGAGGGCTCTCTTCAGAAACTGGAGACACGCTCACTGTGCCCACCTGTTTGATAATATCCATCCATTTTCTAAACCGCTTGTCCTGCTGAGGGTCGCGATGGCAGCAGTTCAAGGAGAGTGGACCAGACATCCCTTTCCTCGGCAACAGATTCCAGCTCTTCCTGAGCGGGGATTCCCAGGCGTTCCCAGGCCAGCCGGAGGATATAATGCCTCCAGCTTGTCCTGGGTCGGCCTCTAGGTCTCCGCCCAGTGGGCCGTGCCTGGTTAGACTTCCCTGGGGAGCCTTCCAGATGCCCGAACCACCTCAACTGGCTCCTCTCAATCCGAAGGAGCAGCGACTCTACTATGAGGTTCTCCCGGTATTTTTGTGTTCCGCAGCTTGTCACGGAGAGTGAGCCCAGCAACCCTGTGGAGAAACCTAATTTCTGCCGCTTGTATCCGCGATCTCGTTTGAGACCGTGAAACACAACACCATTGTATGTCTAGAGACTTTTATTTTAGACAAGATGTGAACCCGGGTCTAAACTCCAACATTCTGCGTTAAGGGGGTTCAGTATCTCGACATTGCCGCTGCGTAAACCTTTTCAATCGTTACAACCGATCTGTGAGATTTAATACAATAGAAATCATTCATCAAAGTAACTGGCAGGCGGACGTTTCTTAAGATGCCACACTGCATTACACACACGTGTTTTTGCGTTCGAAGGGTTTCTTTATAACTCAACGTGTCCTACTGTATTGGGTAACAGTTCATCTGGAAACATTTTTAAAATTACATTTCTGTCAGGGACCAATGATATATAGCGCGGATCGGACTCCTGTTCACTCAGTTTCTCTCTCTCTCGCTCTCTTTTGAAGACGGACCATTACCCGAAACGTCAACTGTTATATAATTATTTCATTTTCGAGCCACGGTGTTATTATCAAATGCACTTAGCTGTTGTTATTTGTGCTCATTCGCCAATATCAGTGATCTTCTTCTTTGCGATTCTTCGAAGCACGATGGCTAGCTTCTGCACATCGTCGAAGCCAAGCGGAATATCAGTGATGATAACACAATAACTAGTGTTGGCCAAACAACCACAACACGTTTCATCAACACTTGAGCATTTTCCCTAAATATAATAATAGCATTTTATAGAGCGCCTTTCACCCGAGGGTCACAAAGCGCTGCACAAGGGCCGCGGAGAGAACGGCACGTCAACGACACAAAAAAAACACCGAATAAAAACCAAAGCAACACAAATTTATAACTCAACGTGCCGTTCTCTCGGCCTTAAGCATTATGCAAAACCACCAGTTCCTGAAGAACTGCAACGTGATTGTGAGTAAACGCAAGAGAACCATAATGCATTTCTTCGGAAACTGGTGGTTTTGCATAGTGCTTAAACAAGCCTGACAGCTTTTCATACACACAGTAACACATGCGAGGCATCGTTCAATCCACATGCGCTTATGGAACACGGCAGAATCACAGACATAGTTTAATATTTACAGGCCACTTGCATGCAGCACAGGAAGAGGGCTGATTGATGACAAAATGTGCGTATAGAATAAATCACGTCTTCCTTCAGTTAAAGGCAAGGAGCAACGCGTGGACAAAGTAGACACTGCCACCTCCCTATATCAAGTAAATTAATAGCGGTGCGATAATGTTATATTTTGTACCATAAAGTTCATGCTGAAAATGCAACTGATATATGTATCGATGTAAGTTTTCACGGCTCGATAAAGGGACCTGTGAGGAGGGGAGACGAGCCAGTGAAATACTGGACGACTTTGAACATCAGAAAAAAACACACACAGAACACACTCTCGACGCACTGCGGGTATAGATGACAACACGCGTCAGCTAAACCATTCAGAAACGCCTGATGACGCCTCCAACGTGGGAGGCGAAACGTGGCGAGGAGAGATAAGGGACACTCGACACGGCCATCCCGAAAGAACAGCTATGGAGAGCAATTAGCGTACGATATGTTGCTTAAAATTGCTGCACTGCATTATTTACAAGCCCGGTGCCCAACGATCGTGTGTGTGTGTGTGCGCGGTTACTCAAAACCAACACCGCGAGACACACACACACGACCGACGTGGGCGATGGGTTCGTGGCCACGAATGCGTTAGGCGGAGCGGAGGGATCCGCACGCTCTTTTCACGTCTCTGTGAAGATCAGCCTTTTTGCAGAACCCGGCCACGTTGTAATGCTTTCAGGGCTGTGTGGGTGTGGGCTGTCATTGTCGACAAGCCTTCGACACTTCACGTAATAGCCTCAAGGTGCATATGGCCTGGCACAGGCGACGTGGTGACGTCACCGCCACTTAGTGGCGAAGGACGGTTGTTGTTGTCATTGTGGGGAGCGGTAGCCCAGTGGTAAGCGCGCTGGGCTACAAACCTGGCGACCCGAGTTCGAATCCCGCTCACGGCCAATACCAGTGACGATTTTCTGAACCGGTCCTGGGCCTCCTCCCCTAGGTCGACTCAACCTTAAATGAGTACCTAGTGCGGTGTGTAAACATCGCCACTAGGGAGACAAAGGCGGCCGGGCGTGGTGCTGATCACCTACCCCCTCGTGTGCCGTGTCGACCTTCATAGGTGCTACTCGCTAACGACACTTGGCCCAACAGTCTGTTAAGGCTAAACGGGGTATCTTTGTCTTCGTTTTGTTGGGCTGTCATTGGAGGTGAGTGGGTCCTTTCTGACACAAACCTGTATTGTATGAGCCCATCGCGGGCCAGGCTGCGTTGCAAGCGGCGCGTGTGGCAAATCTCCAAACAATCGACCAGTAACTGGGCCGAGTGTTCGGTGTCCCACACACGCATCCACACAAAGGACAATGATCCCCCGTATAGCCGTAACATACCGTACGGTCAAGTTCCGTTAGCGAGTAGCACCTACGAAGGCCGACACCGGACACGAGGGGATGGGTTGCCGGCACCACGCCCGGCCGCCTTTGTCTCCCTAGTGGCAATGTTTAGACACCGCGCCAGGTACTCATGTGAGGCTGAGTCGACCTAGGGGAGGCCCAGGACCGGTTCAGAAAATCGTCACTGGTGTTGGCCGTGAGCGGGATTCGAACTCGGGTGACCAGGTGTGTAGCCGGGCGCGCTAATCGCTGAGCGACCGCTCCCCACGCAGTACCACCACGCACACTGCTCTTCGATAACGTTAAAACTATGACAAAACAAATACGCGGGCATTCATACACGCAACCTATGATCAAATTATGAAAGAATGCTCCGTCTTGTTATCGTATTTTCGCGTGTTAAACGTTATACATTATTTATATAACGTGTATAATATATCGTCTGCCGGAATGCGGTGCTTTATCAAGTTAGAAGCGAAGCACAAGATAAGAAAGGAGCTTTGTTCTGCTTCAGAGCTCTCTCAATTTCCCATGAGCCAGAGGCGAGTTTTGGTGCTCAGCTGAACACCACCGTGTTGACGTGGGTTTAGAGTGAAGCGTAAAGGTGCAGCGTTGCAATTCCTGCTGGCGGAAGGGTCTCCACTATTCGTACTAATCATATGATAGTATTCTTGACTGGGGCGGCACGGTGGAGCGGTGAGTAGCGCTGCCTCCTCACAGCCAGAAGGACCCCGCTTCGAATCCCGGCTCGGGTGCCTTTCTGTGTGGAGTTTGCATGTTCTCCCCGTGTCCGCGTGGGTTTTCGCCGGGCACTGCGTTTTCCGCCTACAGTCCAAAGCCATGCTGCTTCATAAGTTAAAATTAGCCTGCTGAATAAATTGCCCCCGGTGCCCTGTGATGGACTGGCGTCCCATCAGGGGTACAGCCCTACCTTGCGTTCTGGCGTCTGCCGGACCTAAACTCACGAACAGAGCTTTACCATGGATAACATCGGTCATGAGAGCCTTCGAGTTAAATTTGAATGAATATTCTTGACTTTTTTCATCCTCTTTTCAATACCGGAGTGCCCGGCAAAAAACAGTCCCACAAGCTGGTGTGAATGTGGATCCGTGTTTTAATACGCGAGACCAGAGTAGATAACCTGTCACGTGTAAATACTGTGTGCGTAATGCTGATTAACTCTTTCACTGCCCTGTCGACGCCGATCGACATTATTTGTCATCATCCACTGTGCCTTACATCATCCACTGTGCCTTACAACTCATTTTACGAGTTGAACATTTTATGAATGAATGATAGTTATCACTAAGACGGCTTGTTTTAATGGCAGCCTCAAAGACAGAACTGAAAAGTAAGCACAGCTTCAGTACTAGGCCCTTGACTTGAGTCTTGGGGGCATACAATCAAGGAGTCGGAGTCGGCTCCGGGCATCACCAAACCTGTGCACGCCACTGACGCCCAAAACCTACATCGAGTTCATCTCCAATTCGTGAGAAGCGCGTCCCCACCGTGGGAGCGGCCCTGTCTCTCCCCACGGTACCCTCCGCGACGCGTGAGTCGCCCCGGGGTCCTGGATTCGAGAGCCGCCCGGATGAAGGCCACTTTGGCCGACTTCGGCGCAGGAGGAAGTGAATAATTTAGTGGCGTTTGCGGCGACCGACGCTGGAGGAAGGTCGCGCGTATCTTAGCCGGTGCTGATAAATTGTAACGGCGCGGGGTGAAATGGCTTACAGATGGTCCGGGCTGTTTCTCAGCAAAACGAAAATCGCATGGGTTTTTGTCTTCTTTCCCACCAACCCCCCCCGGTTTAAATGATTTCAGCATGAGCGAGGGTCTCCCGCCCCCCTGGGCCGCGTCTGCGAGCGGTGTTTTATTCCGGCTTAAAAAATAAAGCCCCCTGTGTACGCCGCAGACATTTGCCGGTGGAATGTGTGAATTGTTACACGGCACCTCTGAACTTCTGATGAGGTCCTGTTGGGGATTCGGCGAGCTGCGCGCGCGGATATCGTCAGCGGCCGGCATCAAGCCGCGGCACGTCAGAGCCTGGGTTGGATTCCTCACGCGTGAATAGTTGTGCTCTTAGGACATCCACCTGCGAGCAAACGCGATTAACGCGATGACGAGCACACGGCGGAACGGCAAGTACGTTTGAAACGAACGTCAGTGGGTTAGAGAGTATAATTGCCAGGCAGGGGCGGCACGGTAGCGTGGTGAATAGCGCTGCCGCCTCGCAGCAAGAAGACCCGGGTTCGAATCCTGGCTCGGGTGACTTTCTGTTCGGAATTTGCGTGTTCTCCGCGTGTCCGCGTGGGTTTTTGCCGGGCACTCCGGTTTCCTCCCACAGTCCAAATACATGTGGCTGCAAAGATTAATTGGCCTGCGGACTAAATTGCCACCGGTGTCCTGTCATGGACCGGCGTTCCTGGGTACAGCCCTGCCTTGTGCCCTGTGTCTGCTGTGATAGGCTCCGGCTCACCGCGACCCTGTACAGGATTAAGCGGTTTCTGACAATGGCTGGTTGGATGGTTCTAAGATGCGCGTTTGTGGTGCTTGGCATTTCGAAATGCCACATTTGAACAACTGACGCTTGAGCTGAAACGTCGGCACTACAGTTTAACATCGAGGCACTGTCTGTTTCGGAGAAAGTGAGGTGGATCTTTACCCTCACTCTTGACCCATTTACCAGCAAAACGAGGACTTGTTTAAGAGCGACGACTGACCGGCGGACGTAGAGAAGTGACTCTTTGTACGATACGCACGAAAGCACAGTTCACATCAGGATGTCACGGTGCATCAGACTGCGCACTCTTTGTCCAATAAGTGAGGCTGTTTTTTTTTCTCATTCATGTTTTAATGCCAGTAAGCTGTCAATCTCACTGCGCTTCACTGTAATACGTCCCCCATTGCCGGTGAATAAAACGTCATTGTTTCAAGAAACCGGGGGTGATATTTTCTATTGCAAAGCCAAACGGGATGAATAATGAAGTTCAACGCGTGTATCAATGTCATATTTTATAAACCCAAAAGATTCAGCGAGAGTTTGAAAGTGAAACTTCAGCAGTCTGAATAGTGCATAGCAAATGCCATGTGGGCTTACCGCTTTCATCAAGGGTCCACACCAAAAAAGTAATTCACGTATTTTTTTCAGCAACTAGTAGAGTAGCCGCCCCATTGGCGATTGTGTTCCAAACGTGTAACACGTTCTTACTGACGTCTCTTGTTGATGACGTTCCCCGCTGACGCGACCGATCTCACCTGGATTTCTATTCGATGCAAGTTTGGGAATATTGCTGCTGGCTTCCAACGTGAGAGGCGAAACGTCGCGAGGGAGAGAGGGAGATCGCTGAGTGACACGGCTATCCAGAAAGAACAGCTCTGAAGAGCAACCATCATGAATCGAGTCGTGAAAACCTACATTAAGTACGGAAGAATAATCATCATTAAGTGGCAGGTAAAGCTGAAATAAGCCTTGGTGTTTTGCAGATAACACTCGCACTTATGAAGGATTCAAACCCAGTATCCTCGGTGTGGACATAAAATATACTATCATATATATGTGTCAATCCACTGCTGGATGAAGATTACCCAATGTTTTGTCCATCATGGGAGCTGTTTGACCATACTTCACGGCACTAGTCAAAGCAGTTGGCCGAATCGGAGGTGGCCCAGGACTGATATTACCCATGGTTGGGATTGAACTCAATCCGTTTTAAGGACAATGCATATATATTATCAAATATTTGTTTGCATGTTTTTGCCACAAGCATGTCTTCATGCAAACTGGACGCTTTGTAAAAAAATAATCAATTTGGTGTTTTTTAAAATATAAGAATAATCTACTTTTGTAACGTGATAATAATAATAATAATAAATAATTTTACATTTCTAACGCGCGCATATTCATTCACTGTCGAAGGTTCTCTTTCGACGAGAGAACGACTCAGAGGCGTAGCGAGGAAAGCGCAGAGAGGCGGAGGAGGCAGCCAGGCGGTTTTGCCGGCGCCACATTGCCACACACTGCTTCCTATATATTATGATGTTATCGGCCAAATAATGAATGAATGTTTTTTTTATTTGTGGGAGGAAACCGGAGAACCCGGAGGAAACTCACGCAGAACATGGGGGGAGAACACACACACTCCACACAGAAAGGCGCCCGAGCCGAGACTCACGGGAGCCAATGGAATCCGACCTTGAGCCAATCCTCCAAACACGCGCAGCTAGGACCTGATCAAAAACGTGACTTCGGCACAGATTAGGGTTTGCGTAAATCGTGAATGATCTCTTGTCAGGCGCACGAGGCCCGCTGCTCGTTTGACGAGCGAGAGAGGTCGGAATGTTAGCTCGGTGACTCGAGCGCGGAATCTACCGTTACATCATGACATCATGTCAACCGATACCGCCTTTGAAGACACACAGTGCACCCTTGGAGCGAACGCACGGGTGTGCGTGACATCATCTGAGTGGTTCACACAGCACGCGCTGAATGCCCGAATGTGTTCGACCGCAGGAGAGTGGCATTACTCATCGCGAAACACGGGATTACCCGTAAGCCCTCACGATGGGGCATGACACAATTCTGCTTCTATTTAAATTACCATCTCGCTAAGCCATCTCGCTAAGCCTTTCTGTGTGGAGTTTGCATGTTCTCCCCGTGTCCGCGTGTGTTTTCGCCGGGCACTCCGGTTCCCTCCCACAGTCTAAAGACATGCTGCTGCATAGGTTAATTGGCCTGCTGACTAAATTGCCCCCCGTGTTATAGCCCTGTCTTGCGCCCTGTGTCTGCCGGAATAGGCTCCGGCTCACCGTAACCCTATATAGGATTAAGCGGTTTCTCACAATGAATGAATGAATGAAGGATGAATCTCACTGAAGCATGCTGCAGTCAGTAACATGAGTTTCCCGTCCCCTTCACAGTATCACGGGACATACCATTGCTTCATCTGGACTTCCCTCCTGGCTCAGATGCACCATGGATTCAGTGGAAGACACTCAACCGCCTGAGAACTAGAACGGGACGATCAAAAGATGCTTTGGTCAGATGGGGCTACAAGACCGGCCCAACCACCTGTGAATGTGGAGAAGCAGACCGTATTATGGAACACTGCCTTGTCTGAGCTCTACTGCCCAACCTCTGCAGCTCAAAAGCCCTTGCGGAGTTCAATGGAAATGCCAGGGGCTGTGTAAGGAAATGGGAAACTGTAATTTAACATCGCGCTTCGAAGAATCGCTAAGAAGAAGATCTGGACTGCGCAGTGTACCCACCCCAGCTCCCCCCCTTGAACGAATGGAATAATCTGGCATGTCACGCAATCAGAACCTTTTTGCTTGGCGCCTCCTCCACACTATCGCCGTCACTGTTTTCCATGCTGCTGATTTGCAAGGCGGTCGCGAGGTTGTGGGGAGAGGGAGCTGTGGAGTTAAGGTTAGATTGGGGCACGGGCTGGTATCGTGGAAGCTGCAACAGAAAGGGCAGCTTTGTAGGAAATGACCGAGGTGAAGTGACCAACGTTTCCATCGGTGGCCCTGAGCCGGAGGTGGAAATACCGCGTTCACATTGCAGAGGCCAGTGTCGACGCTGATTTATTAAACGTGGTCTAGAGTTTATCGACCCGGAGAGATGATTTGCTGCGTGAACTGACCCCTGATCAAAACTTCAACCTGCAGTCCTCTCATTGTGAATCAAGTTGTGTGACTGAGTAACAATACCACCCGACTGATTCACGTAAATGAGAACATTGTTAAATAATATGATAACATATTGTAATGGACAAGCATCCCATTCTGGGCTCTGGGCCCCCATGACACCGTATAGGATGAAGCGTGTATCGCTAGTGAAGAACTGAATGATTATCTGATTAAGGTTTTCACGGCTCGATTCATGATGGTTGCTCCTCGGAGCTGTTCTTTCGGGATAGCCGTGTCACTGAGCGATCTCCGTCTCTCCCTCGCGACGTTTCGCCTGCAACGCTCAGTGACACGGCTATCCCGAAAGAACAGCTCTGAAGAGCAACCATCATTAAAAATGTTTGTCAACGATGGGAAATGCAACCGGTAGACTCAAGCTGCCCGCTGCTCGAACAACGGACAAGCCGGCAACCCGCCTCTATGCATGGCGCTGCGCCAATAATTGTACATTCCAAAAATCCCATCATGGGAGCCAGTCTCTCCTTTAGCACTGACACAGTGAGTGGCCCAAAAATAGCGGCGCAAGCGCTTTACAACAACCACGGTGCAACGGTTAAACACCACCCCCCGCACGGCACTCCGAGGGGCTGTCTGGCCAGCTTGCGCCAACTTGCAGTTGATAATAATAATAGCATTTATAGAGCGCTTTTCACCCGAGGGTCACAAAGCGTTACACAGGGGTTGCGGAGAGACCGACACGTCAACGACGACAGAGACCGGAAAATCAGCAACAAATTATATTTTTGCGGTTTTGTTTATTTTTTTAATCTTCTTCTTTGCGATTCTTCGAAGCACGATGGCTAGCTTCTGGACATGGTCGTCTTTCAGCTTGGCTTCGAAGTGTTTGGTAGAATTCGCAGGCAATACCAAGTACTACCTGACAGGGATCGCGACGTGAACGCTTCTACCTTGCGAGCTGTGGAGAGAACGGCATGTCAACAACGGGGAGATAGAATAATTGAGAGTCAAGCAATAGCGATAAATTATAAGACATAGGACACAAAAGCAACAGGAAAATAATAATAATAATAATTCTACAACAAGCAAGGAGGGTACAGATGTACCCGAGCAGACGCAGATCGGAAGAGAGAGAGAGCCAACATCTCGGCACGGCACCACTGACCCGCACCAACAATCCAAGCCAGAGGAAGGAATAAATATCCCCATGAAGGCGCAGGTACGGAAGAGAGCCAACATCGTGGCACGACAGCATTGTGCCGCATCAGTAAGTCCTAGCATGAGGGCTTGAAGGCTTTACGGAACAAGTGAGTCTCGAGACGAGAACGGAACAAATAAGAATTTGCGTCGATGGCCCTCCGACAGTGCGAACCCCCCGCCGCTTGCCGATCCGCCTCGTCGCCGGAGATTGAAATGCAATCTTTGTCGAGCGTCTGCGAACTTTCCCTGCCCGTCCTCCAGGGCCCCGTGTTTGTGGACGCGAGCCAAGTGTCGCGCTCTGGCGACGGAAGCGCCACGGAGCGACTAACGGCGGGTGCTCACGCGGGGGGGGAAACGCGAATCCCACAGACGGACGAGCGGGCAGCCCGGCCACTAGATACATAGATAGACACGTGTGTATTATTATTATTACTAGCAGAAAAATACCCAGTGAGCTTGCAAGCTGCTTACGGGAACTTTCCCGCGACGCGACGAACACGCGCGCGAATTGCTGACGATGATTAAAATATTGTACCAGATTCACAAACGGCCGCAATTTAAATCAAGCCACAGAAAAAACAAATTGCATTCACGCGTGGCGTTGCGCACATTTTTCAAATAAAATAGTCCGAAATAGGTAGCATTGCACTTGTTGTTGTTGTTGTTGTTCGAATAACCGTGTAAGATTAAGGCTGTGCGTTGCGAGATAGTGAAACAAACGAAAGCATAATCAACATTGAGACGGCAGAGTGCAAAAAACTGGAACCTTTAGAACACGAATCGAGATTAGCCATCACAACTAGGCAGAACTTTCAATTCTAACCGGGATCTAAGTTTAGTCTGACGCAACGCTACGTGCTCTGAATTATTAAGCGTGCGTAAAAATTACTTCTGGTGATTAATGGGCCTTGTCCCAAGCAGCAGGCAGACTCGCCCGGGTGCCAGTTATGTGTTTTTTTAATGTATTTTCCCCTCCCAGCTAATGTTGTGTTTATTTCGGTTGGACGCGTGCGGCTCCATTGAGAGGAACGCGTGCGGCCTTTCGACTCCGTTTTGTTTTCATCACCTGGAGAAGGTGATGGAGATTTAAAAAAAACATTATTCACCTGGAAATTATTGTTTTGTAAGTGTCTCCCGTTAGTTGTTGGCCGGTTCATGTTAAAACCTGCAACAGACAGTAACACGGATGCAGAATGAGACAAGGTTTGACCCTTTCCGGCAATGATACAGGTGTGAGGATTTTGGAACACTGAATAGACACCTTGCACAAGGCATCAAGTTTGCAAACGAGTCATTAAGTTCGAATATCTTAACACCTGTATTATTGTCAGAAAGAAAAAAGCTCTTCTCTCCTTTCAGCATCTGTATCCTGGCAAAACGATGCCCATGGACGCTATCAAAATCGATCTTAAGTGCTGCTCTTTCGGGATAGCTGCGGCGAGCGTTCGTCCTCTCTCCTTGCTCCGAAGAGCAGTTGTTCTACATGCAGCCGTGACAACCTGCATCAGTGCTGGGACCGCGGTGAAGGCTAATGCCAGAGACTCGCCATCAACTGTGAAGACGGAATTTGGTCTAAGTGGTTCAGTGGAGATTTATTCAACCGATAAATAATCGTATAATGCTTTTAATTTGAAGTTGTATTTTTATTATGATTTATTTAAAGCAAGTCAAGTGCTTTGCATTTTTCAGGATTTTTTTTAACCATCAACTCGGACAAAATTAATCTTTAAAAAAATCCTGCACGTGGAATTTCAATGGTGCACTTCAAATAAGTCAATTTGTAACGTTACAGCCTTCCAACACTTTACTCTACTTCGCTTGAAGAAATCATCTCATCCTATTGTCAGAAACTGCTTAATCCTGTACAGGGTTGCTGGTGAGCCGGAGCCAATCCCGGCAGAAACAGGGCACAAGACAGGGCTATACCCAGGATGGGACGCTAGTCCATCACAGGGCACCGGGGCAATTTAGTCAGCAGTCTAATTAACCTATGCAGCAGAATGTTTTTGGACTGTGGGAGGAAACCGGAGTACCCGTCAAAAACCTACGCGGACACGGGGAGAAGGTGTAAACTTCACACAGAAAGGCACCCGAGCCGGGAATCAAACCCGGGTCCTTGTTGCTTTGAGGCGGCAGCGCTACTCACCGTTCCGCCGTGCCGCCCTGTTTGAAGAAATATTTTATTTAAAATCACCGAGCGGATATCAAGAACAGAACCAACGCTTGAATTAATGTAATACCACACCGAGCATCGGTGAAACTTCCTCCCAAAAACCCCAGCGCTTCGCTCGTCCTTTAGATTCGCGTTGTTTTAGTGCTCACTGGGGCACACGTGGCCTCAAGTGCACGGCGCTGGGCGGTCTTCTTCTTTGCGATTCTTCGAAGCACGATGGTCAGCCTCTGGACATCGTTGTCTTTCAGCTCGGCTGGGCGGTGGAAACATACAATTAAATAAAGAAAGCAAATCTGGCAGTTGTTGCGTGGGTTTGCTGCAGACCGATGCCGGTTGCCATTGGCGCAAAGTCTGTCGCGTCTCTGTGGTCATAACACAGCGGTTGCTCGCGGCCAAGATTTCCATTTAAAGAAAATTAACGACGCCGGAATGAGGCTGTGCCTAGGCTGTGGTTGGGGAGGGCAGCAGTCTTTGGCCTGGCGCCAAGGCTTGTGTGCGCACTTGCCTGGGTGTGTTATTTTTATTTATATATAATATGTGGGTTTTCGCCGGGCACTCCGGTTTCCTCCCACCGTCCAAAGACATGCTGCCAGGTTAATTGGCCTACTGACTACATTTCCCCAGGCGCCCTGCGATGGACTGGCGTCCCATCCTTGGTGTTCCCCTGCCTTGCGCCCTGTGTCTGCCGGGATAGGCTCCGGCTCACCGCGACCCTGTATAGGATTAAGCGGTTTCTGAAAATGGATGGATGGATGTTTATGTGTGTGTACTTGTTTAACATTTTTCGCTGTGTCTGTCTTCACAAGTGTGTCTATGTATTTTGGCGGAAGTGCTGGTGATGCGCTTGTTTATAAACGTCGCGATGATGAACCCCAGAGACCCCCCAGGTTCGATTGCTGGTCGTGATGTTCAACGTCGGTACACGAGTGATCTATGACTATAGCTTGACTCGTAGTGATTCTGTATCCCCGTTGTTGACATGCCGTTCTCGCCACAGCTCGAATTAAACGAACAAAAAAACCCAAAAAAATAATTTGTTGCTGATTTTCCGTTCTCTGTCGTTGTTGACATGTCGTTCTATCCGCAGCCCTGTGCAGCGCTTTGTGACCCTCGGGTGAAAAGCGCTCTATAGATGCTATTATTATTATAGCCGGGGTCTCTCCGAGGTATGCTCAGCCTTAAATAAGTACCTGGCGTCGTGTGTGGATATTAGCACAAGGGAGTAAACATTGAGCTGTCCAGGCAACATATTCCGTTGTCACGCCAGACTCAATAGACCTTCGCTAACCGCACTTGTGATGCTCTGATTCAAAAGGCTAAATGGGGGGATTTTATTCATTCGAAGCATGAATGTAGCCAGTCCATCACAGGGCACCGGGGGGCAATTTAGTCAGCAGGCCAATTAACCTATGCACTGTTCACCTTGGGGTGCGACAGGGATGTCCTCTGGCTCCCACATTATTTAACACCTTTTTTCATCTGGTACAGGGGGATCAAGGTAAAAGCGTTCACGTCGCGATCCCTGTCAGGTAATACCAAGTATTACCTGACAGGGATCGCGACGTGAACACCTCGAAGCCGAGCTGAAAGACAACGATGTCCAGAAGCTCAACAGATGCCAGAAGCCCCTCAGTCTGGAGCAAGAAGAGAGGCCAATGCCCGCCTTTAAGGCCAGCACTGACTATTCTATCTCTAAATGTTGAAGGGCTGTCTGCAACTAAAGAAGAACTGGTTGCAATGGGAAACTGTCATATAACCATCACGCTTCGAAGAATCGAATCGAATTCGATCGATGCCCGGGTGTACGATCGAGGGATGGCTCTCTATTGGCCAACCATATTGTGCATGCCGATGATCTGGTAATTGCCGCTCGCTCTGAGTGCCACAAAGTAGTGGGGGGTCTTACCATCAGCCCCGCCAAAAACCAAGCACCTGTCTGGGCATCTTATACCACCGAAGACGCACACCCTCAGCTCTCCATGAGTGACGGGGCAGTTGCAGTGTGCTTCAGTTGAGCGGGATTATCTTTTTAGCGGCTGCGTAAAACGCTGTGCGGAAGCTGCGTGATAGCTCGCTGCACACAAAGCTTTCGCGCTTCTTAGCCACGGTCATGCCCTCTCTTCTCTAAAGCTTTCGCGCTTCTTAGCCACGGTCATGCCCTCTCTTCTCTATGCCGAAGAGCGACGCTCACAACAATGAGCGGAGCGCCGGGCGGCTAAAACACAGGCGGTGCGTTTGCCAGTCATCTTGGTCGGGCAGCCCATAACACCTGGGTATGTTCCGTGACCTGTTATCGAGTCTCGGACACTTCACGTCGTGGCATCGGGGTGAATATGGCCTGGCACAGGTGCCGTGGTGACGTCAACGCCACTTAGTGGCCAATTGCGGTTGTTGCTGTGCTCGTGTACAGTTGTGTGTGTGCCAACAACAAACAAACAATAATAATTTGTTGCCGATTACCGTTCTCTGTCGTTGTTGATTGCTCGTTCTCTCCTCAGCCCTGTGCAGCGCGTTGTGACCCTCGGGTGAAAGGCGCTCTATAAATGCTGTTATTATTATTATTGCATGTGTGTGTGTGTGTGCGTACGTGTGTGTGTTTTGCTTTTTTTTCTGCAGCTCCTGGCTTGAGTCCGATGTTGGTTATGATGGCTTCCAGATGTTCGGGATTATACGCTCCCAAGAAATACAAGCACAGCCCCCCTCCAGCCATCAAATAGCCCTAACCCTCTCTCCGCTTTCAATCACTTGAATAACAATCTAAATCACTCCTCCAGTAACACACTCTGCACCGCCCTGTCATCACAGCAATCAACAGCACAATCACCAAGCCCTTTCGTGCGATGCAACGCGCAGGGTTCGTTTCCATCGTGCAGAAAACAAACGAGGAAATGCACTTGAGTCGGTGTTGTACATGTTGCGGGGAGCGGTGGCCCAGCGGTTAGCGCGCTGGGCTACAAACCTGGCGACCCGAGTTCGAATCCCGCTCACGGCCGACACCAGTGACGATTTTCTGAACCGGTCCTGTTGCTGAGGAAAGGGATGTCTGGTCCACTCTCCTTGGACTGCTGTCACCGCGACCCTCACCAGGACAAGCGGTTTAGAAAATGGATGGATGGATGGATGGGTCCTGGGCCTCCCCTAGGTCGACACAGCCTCAAATGAGTACCTAGTGCGGTGTGTAAACATTGCCACTAGGGAGACAAAGGCGGCCGGGCGTGGTGCTGCTCACCCACCCCCTCGTGTGCCGTGTCGAACCTTCATAGGTGCTCGCTAACGGCACAAATGTACAGTTAATGACACCTCACATAAATGAAGAACTGAATAATAATACATAAAATGTGAATGTTTATTGATTACAGCAGAAAATGCCGAGTGAGATTGAAAGCTCTGAATGCGGGATTCCTGCGATACAACACACGTTCCAACTAACTTTTACTTTGATGGTGGCTGTTCTTTCGGGATAGCCGTGTCGAGCGTCTCCCACGTTGAAAACATCATCATGCTTCCAACGCGGGAGGGGGCATCGTCGCCACGGAGAGATGGAGAGCGCTCGACACGGCTATCCAGAAAGAACAGCTCTGAGCAGCCACCATCATGAATCGAGCGCGTATAAACCACCATTCTGTTCCGCCATAAATCACACGAAAAAAACTCAAGCTTTTAAAAAAGACCCAAATCTAAACTCACGTTTGCTCAGCAATGTGTTGATTCTCCCGACCATTATCTGGGACCTTTGCCAGTCGTTCCATACCTCTGCGGCTGTTTTCAAATGTCTCACATCTGTAGCTGATTTTTTAAGATGGAAGGTGCTTGAGTTTTTCACAGCTGAGTCTTTATTAAATGATAATTTGCCCACGCAGATATTCCACTCAGCCCCAAGGCTGCCGCCTCCACAGAGGTGGCTTGTATGCGCCACGCGTTTGACAAATCGTGTCGAGTCCACCTCACGGCAACAGAAACATTTCTCTGCCGCATTTTCAAACCGTGGTGCTTTGTTACGAAAGCGGAGAAAAACACTTGTTTCGCAATGTCTCGATGAGAAGATGTATTACAGGATATCACGAGGGGTATGGAACACACCGGTTAAAACATCAAAAGCACGCACAGATGAGGCATCGAAAAACACAACAAGCGATAAAAAAATGCTACAGATCTTGGGTTTTTTTTTCCACGAATGATTCCGCTTTATGGGTACCCACCCCTTCATCCTCCATTCCGGCTGTCTCTCTGTTGAAAACATTTGAATATTTTTTCGTCGATAGAATGATGCTTTCTGTAATGCCAGCGAAACGTCTGTGCCATCTCTTGAGGTAAGTGATGCATGTGCCCACTCGTTTGCTCCGGCAGATCGACGACGGGTGGTGCGCTTCACTTACACACCTTCTTCACACGTGACCTAAACTCATAAACAGAACCTCACTATGAAGAACGTTGGTCATGAAAGCCTTCGAGTTAATTTGTCCCAGTTGTTTGCTCGTGCGTCATGATTGTTCGAACTGCGCATTTCAACATTCATTCATCCATCCATTGTCAGAAACCGCTTAATCCTGTACAGGGTCGCGGTGACCCAGAGCCTATCCCGACAGACACGGGGCGTAAGGCAGCACTACTCACCGCGCCACCGTGCCGCCCGCTGTAAAGATTCACCTGATAGCAAATAAAGCTGCTCGGCAGACAACGTCTAATATGGCAGCGGTAAGGAGATGTTGATATTAGCTCCGTGCCTGACCACCTTTGTGTGTTTTTTTCCAGTGCTGGGGTGTACGAACTAAATATGGTTCTTATTTACGCTTGAGTTAACCTAGAGGACACCTATATAGACGAAAGTGAAGTTGTTTGTGTTCGGGAATGTTCAAACACCCGCATACAATATGACAACGAGCGTCTTTTTACCAGGAGTAGCCGTTGTTCTGTGCACGGTCAGTGAGCACCTATTATGGCCAAGAGCTATGTCAAGATGGGCGCCAGGGTGGCGCAGTGGTTACATCTGCACTTCACAGATGCGGTTCAATTCCCGCCTCAGGCGCCATTCTGCCTGAAGTTTGTGTGTTCTGCTGTTCTGCGTGGGTTTCCTCCGGATTCTCCGCTTTCCTCCCGCAACTTAAACAAAAACACTCATTAATTAATTGGCCGTTAAAATTTTAATCTATAGGACAAAGTGTGTGGGAATATGTTGGCGCCGGTACACCGCCTGGCTGCCTCCTCCGCCTCTCTGCGGTTTCCTCACGCCTCTGCGTCGTTCTCTCGTCGAATAAATTACCTTCGACATTGAATGAATATGTGCGCGTTATAAAATGTAAAGATATTGTTATTATTATTGTGTGCAGCGCCTCGAGCTGCATGCTGCACACCGCTGGTTGTGAGTTTCGAGGAAGGGAAAGCTCCCGTCTCTCTCCAAGGTGGCAGCGGAGGAGGCCTCGGCGGCCGGCCAGAGAAGACTCTGCACGGTCTGGTGATCGCCCAGAGAATATACTTGTCAGTAATGGCTGTGGGGTGGTGCCAAGGCCTACAAAATATCCATCTTTTACGCGAGTGCTAAACCTTACATTTTGTTGCAAATTCCCAGACAGTAAACTTGTGAAACCATATTATAAACCGATGCATTTTTCAGGCGAATGGATGGAGGAACATATACAGAAATGCTCTCCTAAGCTCGTGGGTGTAAATAACATAAAAACTCACAGCATGCATCATTAATACTGCCTTATAAAAGAAAAATTGATACACCAAATTGGCTGACATTTCAGTGCAGCGGCCCTTGTTTGGGCAGAGTTAATGATACATTATTTGACGGTTTTTTTTTTATGTCTGTGTGTGCCGCACTGACAATGCAGCCCATAATATAATGGAAGCGTCCTAATCTCGTCTCATTGTCAGAAACCGCTGAATCCTGTACAGCGTTGCGGTGAACCGGAGCCTATCCCGGCAGACACAGGGCGCAAGGCAGGGCTAAACCCATAATGGGATGCCAGTCAATCACAGGGCGCCGCGGGCAATTTAGTCCGCAGGTTAATTAACCTATGCAGCATGTCTTTGGACTGTGGGAGGAAACCGGAGTGCCTGGCGAAAAACCCAC
>JAZEWU010000020.1:1529524-1551455 GCA_036362915.1 Geotria australis | reverse complement strand
AGGCGCGGATGTCCAGGCGCGTCGCAGCCGCGGGTATTGCGGGTGTTGCGACACCCGCACTTTCACAGAAACATGATTCTATCCGCCCCACTTTTTCCTGCAACACCCGTAGCGGGTGGTGTTCACAGATTGGGCGCGTTCGCGTGCCGTGCCGCCGAGAGGGATCGCCCGGCGGTCTCGCTCGGGCGCCAGACGTTGATAAACTGGCGTTTAGTTTAGGTCTGGCTCCTTCAGTCAAACGAGTGTCTGGGCCACTCTGCAGGTGCGTGTCAGTACACGCCTCTGTCAGCGCGGCCGCTTATAACATTTATGCAGCGTGTTTGATTCGACCGCAGTAGGGCGGCACGGTGGCGCGGTGACTAGCGCTGCCGCCTCACCGCACGAAGTACCCTGGTTCGAATCCCGGTTCGGGTGCCTTTCTGTGTGGAGTTTGCATGTTCTCACCGTGCCCGTGTGGGTTTCGGCCGGGCACTACGGTTTCCTCCCGCAGTCCAAAGTCATGGGTTAATTGGCCTGCGGACTAAATTGCCCCCGGTGCCCTGCGATGGACTGGCGTCCCATCCTGGGTGCAGCCCTTCCTTGCGCCCTGTGTCTGCCGGGATAGGCTCCGGCTCACCGCGACCCTGTACAGCAGGGGTGTCCAAACTTTTTTTCCCGAGGGCCACATACAGAAAAATATACGAAGGACTGGGCCACTCACTAGACAGTTAAGCGCAAATATTACGTGTGGGCCATAGACCATTATATTTTTAGACTTTGATACGTGCCAATAAAAAATGGATGGCGGGCCGCAGTTGGCCCGCGGGCCGTAGTTTGGACACCCCTGCTGTACAGGATTAGGCGGTTTCTGATGGATGGGTGTGTGCTGAATTGTAACTTTGACGCGCTGGGGGTCGTGCATGCTAATGAGCGCGCTGTGCTTTCGAGGCCGGAGGTCAGAGTGCCCTGCGTTTACAGCCGGGTGAGTTGTGCCTCTGTTTAAAGGTCTCGACTCACAATCGCACGGTTGGGAGTTTGACTCCTGTTTGATGGGCGAATCAACGCAACGTCGACATCCCTTCATAAGTGGTCACCCACCGTGAGTGTTGAATTCCAATCGGGGGTGAATACCGCACCACGCCCGTTCGAGATGGAGTGTTACAATCCACAAAAATACAAAGATCCCCCGTATAGCCTCAACAGACGGTAGGGGGCAAGTGCCGTTAGCGAGCACCTATAATAATAATCGCATTTTATAGAGCGCCTTTCGCCCGAGGGTCACAAAGCGCTGCACAAGGGCCGCGGAGAGAACGGCATGTCATCAACGACAAAAAAAACCAACTAATAAAACCAAAGCAACAAAAGTTAAATGATTAAGGCTGCGTCGAATACACTGAAAGGTCGTGAAACCTATGTAGGTGGACACGGCACATGCGGAGGTGGGTGACTAGCACCACGCCCGGCCGCCTTCGTCTCCCCGGTGGAAATGTTTACACACAGCACCAGGTACTCATTTGAGGCTGAGACGACCTAGAGGATGCCCCGGACCGGTTCAGAAAATCGCCACTGGTGTTAGCCGTGACCGGGATTCGAACTCGGGCCACCAGGTTTTAAGCCCAGCACGCTAACCACTGAGCCGCCGTTACAATCCACCGTCCCAGTGATTACATACGTGACAGCAATTTGCGGCCACGATTTAAAGCAAGAATCAAATCTGTTACTGTCTTGGATTAACAGCGCGGTTTGTCTGGTTTCTTATTCGGTCTCGTTTCGACAGGTTTGTCAGTCCCATCAGCTTAAATGCAATATTAACATATAGTGTAATTTTTTAATTATGCATTCTTGAATTGGAAGTAAAAAAAAATGCTGCCGAAACCCGGGATTGAACCAGGGACCTTTAGATCTTCAGTCTAACGCTCTCCCGACTGAGCTATTTCGGCTTTGACCTCCAACGCCTCAAAAGTCGCCAATTCATTGAAGACCAAGTTCATGTGTACACCATCACAAGCACTTCGACTGGTTAAACGTTGTTTGCCAATGATGCTAGACGCCAGTGCATAACGCAACTTTCCATTAAATGGATATGAAGAGTAAAAACACAGAACATTTGTTGCACTGTACTGCAGGATAATGGCCTCCTCGGGTGCAACGCGCCCGGAGAAAATGCACGCGTTAAAAAGTAGATTATTATTATATGCATTGGCCATTCTTCAATTTACGCGGCTGTGGCGTTTCCTGAATTCGGAGCAAAAAGTCACTGCCGAAACCCGGGATCGAACCAGGGACCTTTAGATCTTCAGTCTAACGCTCTCCCAACTGAGCTATTTCGGCTGCCACTGCCTTTGTTCTGAGTAACCACATTAATATGGCAACTGTCAAGTCAAGTCTATTGATCACATACGCGTACGTACATGGCAGTGAGATTCTTTGCACCCGTTCTTCCTCTCAACTCTGTATACAGCAATTAAGTACAATAACGTACAAGCTTCAATTTTAAAAAAGAAGAAAACAAAGTCAGGAATACTATGACACAAGCTCTAATACCGTACGCATAGACGATACGCGTAAATTACCAATGCATGGTAACGTAACAGCAATTGGGTGCTCTGTTCGGCAGTGTTCATATTTGGCGGTAACGTCCAATGGGGTTGGGGTAGGTTGGGGGGAGGTTGAATGGGATCGGAGCAGGTGTTTGGTGCAGTGGGTGCAGACTTGGGTTTGCAGTGGTGTGCAGACTTGGGTTTGCACGCCACTGCAAGTCTGTCATGACATCGGGACCTGTTCAACCCTCCACAAGGACGTTAATCATCTCGACGCCCCGTGTGGAGCAGCCTGATTCCTGGTGACTCGTCGGTGGCCTCTGCACGGAACGAGGAGTGGTCAGCCATTAACCCCACCTATCGTGTGCCCGGCTCAGATCTGCCAGATGTGGCCCCTGCTGAACAGCTTTCCGCACCTGCCATGGTCTGTGCGCAGCTAACATCCACACCTGGGGTCCACAACACGACCCGCTGTGCGAATGTGGACAACGACAGCCAAATGTCACACATTGTACTGACGTAGGTTTTCACGGCTCAATTCATGATGGTTGCTCTCCAGAGCTGTTCTTTCGGGATAGCCGTGTCGAGCGTTCTCCCTCTCTCCCTCGCGACCTTTCGCCTCCCACGTTGGAAGCGCGGTGACGGCGCTTCCAACGGCTGGTAATTTCTATGAAGAGCAAACCATCAACGTGACGTTTTGTCCGACGAGGCTCGGACCGGGGGCCTGAATGTTCCGCATAGAGCCGACGAAGCAGCTGCCAAGCGGGCTCGGCGACAGAAGCAAACGCTAGAAGAAGAAGCCGCTTCGGCATCCGGGTGGCCTGGGGATGAACGCTGTCGCAGAGGCGGTCGGTGTCGACAGACTGCCGAATCTCCTGCCCGCGAGACCGTTCTGCCACCGATTCTTACCAAGCAGCTGCGGGCGACGCAGAGCCCGGTCGGGTGTGGCTGGGGGCTCGCACGGGATGGGGGGGCCTCGCTCCCGAGGAAATCCCTCTCTTCCGCTCTCACGATTCGCGGGATCTTGCACGCCGCCCGGCAGCTTAATGAACAGAATCCAGTGACGCGCGCCTGTTGATAGAAAATAGAAATTCACGCGTTAAAAATGAACCCGTACATGCGCCGGATTGCCTGGTCTCGTGGCAAAACGCCACGAGTGGGAAACTGTCATGTGGCCATCCCGCTTCAAAGAATCGAATCGAATTCGAACGACAGTTACTCTATGGAGAGACTGGGCAATGGCACTGAAACGTGGAATGGTCACTTCAGTCTTAGAAGGTCGCGTTCAGCAGGGGCACTTCGACTTGTTAATTGCCCACTTAGATGTGGGGTTAATGGGTCACATACAGATCAAATGCATCAACATCTCAGACCTGCAACGGCTGTGATGTGGCCAATAGAAG
Organism: Geotria australis; assembly: GCA_036362915.1. Classification (NCBI taxonomy): domain Eukaryota; kingdom Metazoa; phylum Chordata; class Hyperoartia; order Petromyzontiformes; family Geotriidae; genus Geotria; species Geotria australis. Next base: position 1,547,533 of record JAZEWU010000020.1, on the reverse strand, counting down.
GCAGCACAGAAAGTAGATGGATTATTTGTCTGTCACTGTACTATTTTCATTCATTCATTCATTGTCAGAAGCCGCTTAATCCTGTACAGGGTGGCGGTGAGCCGGAGCCTATCCCGACAGACACAGGGCCCAAGGCAGGGCTATACCCTTGGATGGTACGCCAGTCCATCACAGGACACCGGGGGCAATTTAGTCAGCAGGCCAATTAACCTAGGCAGCAGCATGTATTTGGACTGTGGGAGGAAAGTAATATTATAGAATGTTTTGTTGCTCCCTCTTGCAAAGGGTTAATGAATATCTCACCAAATATCTCATGCCAGAACCCTGCTGAAATATAATGTTTCGGCTCACAAAACTTGATAATGGAAATTAGTCCGCAGGGTTAATTGCTCTACGGACTAAATTGCCCCCGGTGTCTTGTGATGGGCTGGCGTCCCGTCCTGGGTATAGTTCCGCCTTGTGCCCTGTATCTGCCGGGATTAGACTCCAGGTCACCGCCACCCTGTACAGGATTAAGCGGGTTTCTGGCAATGGCTGGACGGATGAAAACTCAACGTGGAAGTCGGCAAACCGATCGCGAACAGGACCCTTCCCAACACTACAACGCTCGTCACAAACGGTGCCCATCGAATTTGACCTGGCTGTTTTTGTAAACTCTGCCTGACGATGTGCTCGTCTATGCCAGCCGCTCCGCCTTTTGCAAACTGTCACCGGCAAAAAGCAGTCAGCGTGATGGATCCGTTACGCCGGCTCGGTTGCCGGCGTTATCATCGCAGTGGCACGCGGTAATGGAAAGACAAGCTGCAGTCATTAGGGGGGGGCCCGAGTGTGCCTCAACGCAGTGCGGGCCGACTGGCCTCCACCGCGGGACACCGGCGGGTTCCGTTCGGATGACCCCAGGGAGCGGCAGGGAAGCTGCGCTCACTCTCCGCGTGTGCATTTCCTCGCGTAAATGGGCACTCAGTCCTCGCGGCCGGAGCTGTGAAATCCCCAGGACACACACAGAGAGAGAGCCTATTAATGTGCACGACGCTGACGTATAGAAAGGGGGCTGTGAGTGAGGCGCGTAACTCGACCCCGCTCGCTCGCTCTCTCGCTCGCTCGATGTTGTGACCTCCGCGTTCATCATAACATCCGACCGACTGGCGTTCTGGTTACAAGCACTCCAACCAAAAAGCAGGATGGCTACTTTAAGTTCAGGGGCGGCACGGTGGCGTAGTGGGTAGCGCTGCCGCCTCACAGCAAGAAGGGTCCCTGGTTCGAATCTCGGCTCTGGGGCCTTTCTGTCTGGAGTTTGCGTGTTCTCTCTCACCGTGTCCGCGTGGGTTTTCGCCACCGGGCACTCCGGTTTCCTCCCACAGTCCAAAGACACGCGGCTCCATAGGTTAATGAGCCTGCGGACTAAATTGCCCCCGGTGCCCTGTGATGTACAGGCGTCCCATCCCGGGTATAGCACTGTCTTGCGCCCTGTGTCTGCCGGGATAGGCTCCGGCTCACCGCGACCCTATACAGTAATTATATATCTATACAAAGACACATTTCCCCTCATAGGCTTAACATAACCGTTGAACGCGAGTGCTCTAAGCGAGACTCTAATCTAACGTGCACGAGGAGGTAGTGTGGCAAGTACCAAAACCGGCCACCTTTGTCTCCATAGTGCTGATGTTTATACACTGCACCAGGTACTTATTAATGGCTGATTCAAACGTTTCGGAGATTCAAGACCCGCTCAGACATCACTTGAAGCTGATGGTAGCTGCAACCCTGAATTGAACCTTGGAATCCAGGTTCATAGTGCGGTGCGATAACCAGTAAGCCACCACTCCCCACAGCAACTGTCCGGCTAAACGCACACACACAGGCGAGCTGTGTGTTCTGGGGATACAAATGCACCGCCTCTCATTTCAGGATGTACGTTTGCAAAAGCCACTCTGCATGTCCCTCATAATTCCCTGTAAGTACGATTTTAAACGAGTATGCAAGCCCTGCTGTTCGGGATAAATTCGGAGAATTTTCCTCAATTACTGTGTCACATTGTCCCTTCTTGAATACTTCATCTGTCCGGATGTTTGACATCCTGTTTCGGACCCTGTGACATCACCGTTTGCATTGTGTTCCCGGTGATCCGGGTCAAATTTCAACAAATAAATTGCATGTACGCAATACGTGTAATGTACTGTTACATTCTGAGAAGAACGTCATCTAAATATGGGTCATTATAGCCTCCTTTAATACCTAAAAGCGTACAGCATAAATGCGCACACATATTCACTGTTTTCCTTGCAAAAGCGCTTTACACTGGGCTAGATCAGACTGAGTAGTCTAATCCAGCCACAGGGGGTTAGTATTGTGTCCACCGTGCCACGAGCCCAGTGACCTGCGTTGGATTCAAGGCCATGGCTAACCTCAGCGACAAGCGACGCCTGAACCAGTCACTAGTTTGCCCACGTTTTGTCCTGCCACGATTCTACTGGCTTGGACTGACCAGCATGGTGAAGTACGGTCAATCAACCCTCATGACCGACGCGGCTTGAGGAGGCCTTCATGATCCAGCAGTGGATTGACAAAAGGCTATACGTGAGTGTCATTTATGAAAGGACTAGTTTGATTCCAGGACATTAACTCTAATGTAAGTGAGTAGCGCTTCCGCCTCACAGCAAGAAGGGCCCGGGTTCGATTCCTGGCTCGGGTGCCTTGCTGTGTGGAGTTTGCATAATCTCGCCCTGTCTGCGCGGGTTTACACCGGGCACTCCAGTTTCCTCCAACCGTCCAAAGATATGCTGCTAGGTTAATTGGCCTACTGAGTAAATTGCCCCAGGTGCCCAGCGATGGACTGGCGTCCCGTCCTGTGTGTAGCCCTGCCTTGCGCCCTGTGTCTCCCGGGTTGGGCTCCGGCTCACCGCGACCCTGTACAGGATTAAGCGGTTCCTGAAAATAGATTGACGGATGGATGTGCATTTACAAACTGCCAAACAGAAAGAATCCAAGTAAAGAGAACCAGAGGGCTTGAAACAAGGACAAAGTGCCCTTGTCCAAAGCCAGACGATTTATGACAGTGCAATACCTGGAGGGCCCATACGTGGGCAGGTGCACCATTACGCCGGCAGGTCTGCACAAAGTATCAGGCCGCTGCTAGGACGGTCATTATCTACTCAGAGCAAACTCTCGTCCCAGTTTCTGGCTGTGTTAAGATTTTATTTTTTTTGCAGGTTTTGCTTCTCTGGTAAAACGCTTTAATGCTTTCCAAAATAACGGCCTGCCATTATAATAATAATGAATTGTACGCGCGCCGTTATTTATTTTTTATTCTTACAGAACATCACCTCGGGCTTTTGTAAGGCTGGAATGCGTTCCGTGTACACGCGTGTTTGCAGCGCTGGCCCAGTGGTTAGCGCTACGCTGGGCTACAAACCTGGCCACCCGAGTTCGATTCCCGCTCACGGCCAACACCAGTGACGAGGTTCTGAACCGGTTTCCTCTCACATTCCACAAACATGCCGCTGCAGAGTTTATTTGGCTTGCGGACTAAGTAGCCGCCGGTGCCCTGTGATGGACTGGCGTCCCATCATGGGTGTAGCCCTGCCTTGCGCCTTGTGTTTGCCGGGATAGGCTCCGGCTCACCCGCGACCCTGTATAGGATTAAGCGGTTTCTGAAAGTGGATGGATGAATGGATCTCATCTCATTGTCAAAAACCGCTTTATCATGTACAGGGTCGCGGTGAGCCGGAGCCTATCCAGGAAGACACAGGGCGCAAGGCAGGTCTACATCCAGGATGGGACGCCAGTCCATCACAGGCCACCGGGGGCAACTTAGTCCGCAAGCCAATTAACCCATGCAGCGGCATGTTTTTGGACTGTGGGAGGAAACCGGAGTGCCCGGCGAAACCCCACGCCGACACGGGGAGAACATGCGAACTCCACACAGAAAGGCCCCCGAGCCGGGATTCGAACCCGGGGCCTTCTTGCTGTGAGGCGGCAGCGCTTCTCACCGCTACGCCACCGTGCCGCCCTGGTAAGCAGGTTGTGTTCGTCTATTCACACGCATTGGTGAGTCGCGCATCCGTCTCAGAAATGTCCCCATTGCCATTACGCGACGCCGTGTCTCTCCAGAGGAAAAGCGGTGGCCGTTTGACTCAGCTGCAGAGAGACAACGCGTTACATTAACCCCAGGTCAGGATTTAAATCATTGAAACGTTGTGACAGTGAGGTTGGGAAAGTTGCCGCGGTGCCATGGGCCGCTTTTAAATTAGGTCATTACGCCAGGCGCATAATAGACTAGGACAAGTTGATACGGTTTACAATTACAACTTGGGAGTGATGTCGGTTTTCACGACCGTGTAACGAGAACTGCTCTGAAAAGCTGTTCGCGCCAACCTGTTGATGCCTCCAACGTGGGAGGCGGAGCGTGGTGAAGGAGAGAGGAGGAACACTCGACACGGCGCAGTGGGAATATCTGCGCCTCACAGAAATACAGTTCTGCCCAAGGTGGTTCGATTCCAGCCTCAGGCGCCTTTCTGTGTGGAGTTTGTGTCTTCTCCCCCCCCCTGTTCTGCGTGGGTTTCCTCTGGTATTCTACGGTTTCCTCCCACAACCATAAAAAAACAAACTCATTAATCAATCGGCCGATAACATCATAATATTACAGGGCGCAGTGTGTGGCAAAATGTTGGGCACTGGCAAACCGCCTGGCTGCCTCCTCCGCCTCTCTGCGGTTTCCTCACGACGCCTCTGAGTTCGTTCTCTCTTCGCATAAATACCATTCGACATTGAACGACTAGGTGCAACGCGTTCTAAATAGCGTGTATTATTATTGTCATTGCTTGGAGTTACACGGCTTCTAAAGGCAGCTCGCGGCCCAGTGCGAAACTGTGGGACGTGCGTCTGGAACGTAGCGTGTAGTTTTATTTTGAGAAACGAGCGGGGTCACGAGTGTGGACTCGAGCGAGAGCTGGGAGTTGCCGGCACCGAGAGTCATCAGGAGGGCTGTTCCAGACAACGTGGGCAGCACAGGAGTGGACGGAGCGCTTAATCCCACAGACAGAAAGGTCGTCTCGGGACGAGAGAGAAAAAAACTATCCGAAATTCTCATCAAACATCGGATTTTCCTTACACCCCCCGTGACTTAGCAGACAGTGGCATCCTTCCGATCGAGAACACCGTGCCGCATACTGTTCGAGACGCGCCCTTTCCGCAGAACCGCTTGAAAGTCTGCGCGGTCACTGCAGAGGAGACTGGGGCTGCGTGTGTGGTCAGAGCAGTTACTGCACGAGGGCCCCTTATTTACAGTGCATGTTTAACGTTCGCCCGAAAGGTGACGTCAATCCTTAGCAAGGCTCGAAGCGACATCCAAACACCCCGGGGGACCCGTCTCTCTCTTCTACCAGCCCAGCTCGCTTCTCACAACCCAACCCACATTACCCACCACCCCGCCCCAGTGGCGTGCAGAGGTTTGGTGATGTGCCCGGGGCCAACTTCGACTCCCTTGATTGCATGCCCCCAAGACTCAAGTATAGGGCCCTAGTACTGAGAAATGTGAGAAAGGAAGACCGAGGCTCACTACGGCCAGTCCTGTAAACAAAGTGCTGCGGGTTTTTTTTGTTTCAATCCCCCGTTGCTTAGGGCCACGCTGTTTACAGAAAACGCTCCGACCTGGTCAAGTGTCGCCCCGGCTCCGCATGTCTGCGAGGAGGCCTCGTCTCTTCCCATGATGAACCCCCCACGCGCGGGTTCACGCAGCGCTCCGTTGCTTCACTCTCGCCCTGGTGACACGACCACTTTCAAGAGCTCCCTCGCTTTGACCTGAACGCGGGGGCTTTCGTGACAATGTGCAAGCGCACTGTCAAACGCGTTCCCCTCTGGCGACGGTGAAAATTACACATTCTCACAGCGAGGGTCAGAATAGGCAACGGGTCAGCTACTGTTGACTTCGCGCAAAGTGACGCCTGTGCTATTGATTCGAGGGAGATGATTGGGTGAATTGACCCCCAGGCTGAGAGTTGAACCGACAGCAATCAGATTGGGTCGAGAGCTCACAGCACGCGGTCATCTCGCTGGGTATTTTGAAATAAAATGCATTCCTTTTACTCACAGGGGCGGCACGGTGGCGCGGTGAGTAGCGATGTCGCCTCGCAGCAAGAAGGGCCCGGGTTCGAATCTCGGCTCGGGGGGCCTTTCTGTGTGGAGTTTGCATGTTCTCCCCGTGTCCGCGTAGGTTTTCGCCGGGCACTCCGGTTTCCTCCTACCGTCCAAAGACATGCTGCCAGGTTAATTGGCCTACTGAGTAAAATTGCCCCAGGTGCCCTGCGGTGGATTGGCGTCCCATCCTCAGTATACCCCTGCCTTGCGCCCTGTGTCAGCCGGGATAATCTCCGGCTCACCGCGACCCTGTACGGGATTAAGCAGTTTGGGACAATAATAATAATGATAGCATTTATAGAGCAATGAATGAAAGAAAAGGATAATAGACTATGGATATTTCACCATATCACGACAACGGCTATTGTGACTGAATAGACAGTTGGGGAGCCCATCAGAATGCCTCGGCATTCAGTCGTACTACCCTCCAGGCCTGTGGTGTCGGGACCATTCGAGGAGAGGTTTGAACGGTGTTTCTCCAGTCCACTGATGTTTTTGAACCAGATCTTCTTTCGTACTGATGGAGGTTTTCACGGCTGGATTCATGATGGTTGCTCTTCAGAGCTGTTCTTTTGGGATAGCCGTGTCGAGGGAGAGATCGCTCGACACGGCTATCCTGAAACCACAGCTCGGAAGAGCCAACCACCAGATCTTATTTTGTTAATAGCTCTCAAGAGCTGCTCTCTCGGGATAGCCGTGTCGAGTGTTTTTCCTCTCTCCGTTGATGGACAGAGCTATCCCGGGGGCAATTTAGTCAGCAGGACAATTAACATATGCAGCAGCATGTCTTTGGACTGTGGGAGGAAACCGGATGGGCCCAGCGAAAACCCACGCGCACACGGGGAGAACATGCAAACTCCACACAGAAAGGCACCCGAGCCGAGATTCCAACCCGGGAGGTTGTTGCTGTGAGGCGGCAACGCTATCCACCGCGCAACTGTGCCACCCAAGTATATTCTCCAAGGTGAATTAATACAGCAAGTGCTGGCATACGTCGAAAATAATTTTCTTGATGCGATTGCAATTGGACGATGCTGCAGTCTATTAACAGTTTGAGCGAGCCATGCAATTACAACTCTTTTTTTGCAAACCGAAGAAATCTCTCTAAAGTTGGACGTTAATTACACGTCAATTTGAATTTGTTTTCATAAAATAATTAATGTATTATCTATTTAGTGAGCGGTAAAATTATTTGCACATTATGGGTAATTAAATAATTTATATTGGACAATGGTTTATACAAAATTGCATGTAAACATGTTCTTTTCAATACAGTGATTCTCTGTTGATGTATTTTGTTACTTGCATAGCATTTCAGTGCTGACTATTACAGTGTGAAAATAATTTTGACGACAAAGCTTTGCTGAAATTTAAACGGCATATCCATTCTATGAAATATATATCCAGTCATGAATTTGCTTACGACCAAGTCACGCTGAATGTAACAGGAGAAAAAGAGGCTCATCAACGGTTTCCTAAATCTATCTGTGTGGATATTTTAAGTAGCACTCGCTCGCGCGTATTAATATTCTCCAGGTTGTTGGGTTTTCTCCCATGTACCAAAGCCTCAAGATGGAATAATCCAAACGTCCCAATTAAGCCAGGACCTTTTTTAAAGGGAACAGTGAGACTCTTTGAGGCTTTTGTGGCTAAATAAAGAGGTGTTGTTGTGGTAACTGATCCTCCCAACCAGGATATATTCTTTCCAAAGTCCATCCATCAATTGTCAGAAACCGCTCAATCCTGTACAGGGTCGCGGTGAGCCGGAACCTATCCCGGCAGACACAGGGCGCAAGGTAGGGGCACACCGACCATGGGACACCAGTCCATCGCAGGGCACCGGGGGCAATTTAGCCCGCAGGCCAATTAACCTATGCAGCAGCATGTCTTTATGACTGTGGGAGGAAACCGGAGTGCCCGGCGAAAACCCACGTGGACACGGGGAGAACATGCAAACTCGACACAGAAAGGCACCCGAGATGAGATTCAAACCCGGACCCTTCTTGCTGTGAGGCGGCAGCGCTATTCACCGCGCCACCGTGCCGCCCTTCTTGCCACAGTGCTCTTGTTAATCTTGCTAACCTCTGTCCATTGTCCTCCCTGTCACATCGCACGTCGCTGCTGACAGTGGCAGGTTTCCAGAGCCAGCCACCAGACGCTCGCTTTGAAAGCAAAACAGGAAGGAATGATAACGGTACGAAACTAAATGAACTTGTCGACTAAAGCAAACTGAAACATTTTTTTAATGCGGAAAATGAATACTCTATTGATAACCAAAAATGTGTAGAATAAAAAAGATGTACGTACTGTATTATTTCGTCGATAACATCTTAATATGTAAAGGACAGTGTCTGACCAATGTTGGTGCCAGCTTACTGAGTGGCTGCCTTCTTCCTCCACCTCACTGCGGTTCCTCGTGCCTCTAAGTCGTTCACGCTCTCCATTCAAGAGTGTTCAAATGCCGTGCCCGTTCTAAGTGGTACATCATTATGATTGACGATGCTGATCGAACTGACGTAGGTTTTCGTGGCTCGATGTATGAGCATTTATTTCCATAGCTGTTCTTTCGGGATAGCCGTGTCGAGCTGTCCTGCGATGTTTCGCCTCCCACTCGAAGGATGCTTCCAACGTTGGAGGTGAAAAGTCGCGACGGAGACAGGAGGACAATTCGACGCGATTGCCCCGAATGGAAAAGCTATGGAGAGCAATCCTCAACTATCATTAGTTACAATTCAATACCTGCCATGGATCTACTAGGGTGGTGTGTGGCAAAAGTGTAACAGAAGAAACCTTCAACACGGAGCCCAACCTGTAAAACTATACTCCGTTGTCATATATTTGTTGAATGTAATAATTTTCAAGAGTGGTTAATCCTCTAGAAATTAATGAATGCCAGCAGACATGAGCACTGGACATTCCATAGACACCTCTTGCCTTCAGTTACATGTGATTCCAGTGAATGTGAGTTTTATTACTTACGCAAAGTGATTTTTCACGTTGCTTTTATGTTAATCTATGTACAGACTACGTTAAAGTCTGTCTCTTTGAAGAGTTTTGAGCAAGTTTAAACTGGTGTATCACTATACTATGGACATGCTGGTGCAATAGTGCCCTCCTGTGGACCGCAGCAGGTAAATTAACCTATGCAGCAGCATGTCTATTAGGACTGTGGGAGGAAACCAGAGCGCCCGGCAAAAACCCACGCGGACAAAGGGGAGGGAACACGCAAACTCCACACAGAAAGGCACCCGAGCCTGGATTCGAACCCGGGTCCTTGTTGCTGTGAGGCAGCAGCGCTACTCGCAGCTCCACCGTGCCCCCCCGCCCCACTATCAAGTTGGTGAGATAATGTTTCATAGTTGGTGAGCTAATCGAGTTGGTGAGCTAACGTTGGTGAGCTAATCAAGCTCTCCAACATTTCATAGTTGGTGAGCTAATCGAGTTGGTGAGCTAATGTTGGTGAGCTAATCAAGTTGGTGAGCTAATGGTCTCGTAGTGAATGAGGAGTCGCGTGGGGACATGGGAATGTTGCGCAGCTTCTCCGGCTGTCACAGAATCTCTTCTTCCCTCACGGGTGAATTTAAAATAATTGTCGAGCGATTTACAAAAGCGCGTTCCTAATATAATACGAAACGATCGTTACGCTACTTTCTGCGTAATGTTTACCAGAAATGCTTTTGTTGGAAACCAATTGTTCAGGGGGACACTAACGACCAGCCAATGGACCAGAATACTGAACGGTTCATCGATGCCGACGACCTCTGTGTAACATCCCAAGAGAGTACGTTTGAAGCAGTGGAAGCAAATCTCACCTCAGCCCTAGATGAGCTACGCCTCTACTATGAGCGCAACCACCTACATGCCAACCCAGCGAAGACTCAAGTCTGCTCTTTCCATCTCAGGAATCGTGAAGCCAACCGACCTCTTAACATCAAATGGTCTGGAACACCACTTGAGCACCGTAAGCACCCTGTCTACCTTGGAGTAACCCTGGACCGCACTCTCTCCTTTAAGGAGCACGTCAAAAACACCAAATTGAAAGTCGGTTCCCGAAACAACATCCTACGAAAACTGGTCAACTCCAAATGGGGAGCCACAGCACACACATTAAGATCTACTGCTCTGGCCTTGTGCTATTCCTCTGCGGAGTATGCATGTCCTGTCTGGGAGAGGTCAACCCATGCCAAGAAACTTGACCCGGCATTGAACAACACCTGCCACCTGATCACTGGCTGCTTGAAACCCACACACACAAACAACCTGTACCTCCTCGCTGGCATTGCCCCTGCTGATATCCGACGGGAAGTGGCCAGTCGAGTCGAGATGACAAAGGCTACTAGCGATGAACGCCACCTCCTTCATGGACGTCAACCCCCGGCCCAACGACTGAAGTCAAGAAGAAGCTTCCTCAGCCATGTGCAGCCCCTAACAACATCTCGAGGGGAAACCAGACTCCAGCTCTGGACGGAAAAGCTTGAGAGTGACCCTCCTGCAACTGGCATGGGAATCCCACCTGCTGAAGACTTCCCTCCTGGCTCAGATGCACCATGGATTCATTGGAAGACACTCAACCGGCAGAGAACTAGAACGGGACGATCAAAAGATGCTTCGGTCAGATGGGGCTACAAGACCGGCCCAACCACCTGTGAATGTGGAGAAGCAGACCATACTATGGAACACTGCCTTGTCTGTGCTCTACTACCCAACCTCTGCAGCTCAAAAGACCTTGCGGAGTTCAATGAAAATGCAAGGGGCTGTGTAAGAAAATGGGAAACTGTAATTTAACATCGCGCTTCGAAGAATCGCAAAGAAGAAGAAGGGGGACAAAAAAAAACCTTCTAGAATAAAAATCCATACTACGGTATGTTAATGATTGCATGTTATGGTGAGTTCAATATATTGACTAAAACGTTCTGAATACAAACGTGGGGTGAGTTTGAATGGTCATGGGGTACATTGGTCGCCGATATGATTTTTTCTGGCATAATGTTATGATTCGTGTGCAGATGCTGAGTGGATTGTCGCAATACAGGAACATTCGAGGTGGCAGTGGCTTGGGGGAGGCCTTCATCCAGCAGTGAATAGAACATGGATTATGATGATTTTTTTTTTATCCATTCATTAATTATCAGTACCCGCTTAATCCTGTACAGGGGCTCGGTGAGCCGTAGCCTATTCCGGCAGACACAGGGCACAAGGCAGGACTATACCAATGATAGGACGCCAGTCCTTCACAGGGCAGAGGGGACCATTTGGTCAGCAGGTCAATTAACCTAGACAGCAGCAGCATGGCTTTGGACTGTGGGAGGAAACCGGAGTGCCCGAAAAATTCCGCAGAAAGGCACCCACACCAGAAATCGAACACAGGCGTTTCTTGCTGTGAGGTAGCAGCGCTGCTCACTGCGTCACCTTGCCATCCCCAACGAATGATTAAATGTGAATTGACGTGCAATCTTTTGCCCGTGAAATTATACGCAGGGACAAAAGTGTTCGGGTGTAATCACAATCAGCGGCAATTTGTTCCAGCAGACGACTAATTAATCAATCAATGTATAAAAGTCCTTCCAAAATAAAGTAACATGAAATGATGTAGGTCATGGCATGCATGGTAATGTGACCGTCTCATACGGTCTCACCGATGCAGACCCTGTGAGGAGCGCTAGACTCCTGACCTGTTCACCGTGCCGCCCAGTTCTAATTGTGTTCTTAAAAAAAAAAAAATCTGTTTTTAACGGTGCTCATAATTCTTCGATCTCGTTGTATTTTGTGTTAAGACAACTAAGCAAAATAATGTCGCCTATTCAAGCCAAGGTAATGATTACGATGAATATAAAGCCCCTTAAAACTTGCCGATGCATAATGGAGCAGCGCAAGATGTGAAACAAAACCGTATCACCACTTCAGACTCAGCTAAGACCACGGTGCACTTTGTCATTTGTGACCTATTGCTCTGCTGGGGTTATTACTGCTTAGCTTGCAATCCATGAGTTCAAATCTCGGTCAGGGCTAGTCGCCGATAGGGTTACGCGGGCACGGCAGTGAACTGCCTTTGACATCAGGCAACAATATAACAAATCACAGAAGAAACGTCACGGAGGAGTGAGGGGCAGCGCTCAGTGACGCGGCTATCCCGAAAGAACATCTTCGGAAAGCAATCATCACGGATAGGGTTCGAATCCCGGCTCGGGGGCCTTTCTGTGTGGAGTTTGCGTGTTCTCCCCGTGTCCGCGTGGGTTTTCGCCGGGCACTCCGGTTTCCTCCCACGGTCCAAAGACATGCTGCTGCATGGATTAAATTGCCCCGGTGCCCTGTGATGGACTGGCGTCCTATCCTGGGTATAGCCCTGCCTCGCGCCCTGTGTCTGCCGGAATAGGCTCCGGCTCTCCGGAACCCTATACAGGATTAAGCGGTTTCTGACAATGAATTCATGAATGTTTGTTTTCAAAAGTCGGGCGACGTAATTACGTGTTGTGACGCCACAGATACGAAGAAACACATTCATGAGAAATGCCGAGCGCTGCGCGAAACATCTTTAAAACATAATTGTTGGAAATATCTGCGACATCTTATTAGTCCACCCAAACAGAATGTAACCATTAATCTATGAGTGATCCAGCCACGTGTCCTACTATGGAACATGTTTAATGGAATATGACGATTTAGTCCTCTACGATTGTAATACCTTTTTAAATAAGGTGCAACGTTTCATCACCAAAGCTATAATTTACATAAACGTTCCGCCAATACAAATTAGAGGCGCTTCAAGTGATGGCTTGAGCAGGGAGGCTCTTGATGGTTTATTAACCGGCACTCATTACATTTGTGTGCTTTTGTTCCTATCTGCATAAGTACTATAGTCAGGAAAAATAATTACAGGAAGGCTTAAACCATGGGTTTTAGTAGGACTCTGCTCTGGATGGTCAACCATTTGTTTTTAAGTCGAGAGGAACCCAGATCACGTGTGGATGGATAACCTTACTCGTTATTGACTCTTCAGTATTGGCACTCCACTGCTGGATGAGGGCCTTGCCACGTACGCCGTGCATATCATGGGGGTTATTTGATCGTACTTGACCATGCTGGTTGGTCGTGAAGGGGAACAGATATACCTTGGAACATAAGTACACAAGATGTAAACAATATACTCAAAAAATGTGTCCTGTCTGGCTCTGTTTAAGGAGTGCTGTTTGTGCCCGCTTGATTCTCCAACATATCGACGGGTATACAACACTTACACATTTTTTCACATGACCTAAACCCTTAAACAGAGATTTACTATGGATAACACTGGTCATGAAAGCCTTCGAGTTAAATTTAAATCTATGAGAATTGCTGTTAAGAGTTTTAGGATAAGCATTCCTCCTCTCTCCATGGCAGTTTACCTGCCACACTGGAAGCCTCATCAGGCCTCCAAAGTGGGAGACAAAACGTCGCGAAGGAGACGGGTGCAACACTCGACACGGCTATCCCGAGAGAACGGCTATGGGGAGCAATTCCCATTCATCGAACCGCGAAAAACTGCACGAACAACAAATCTACATTTTCGACAGCATGACTGGGTTAAACATTAACGACTCGGTGAGCAATAAACACAACCGCGTGTGAAGGAAAAAAAAACACCGCAGCGCTTGTTGTCGATCAAAGGTTGTTCGACCTCACGTTAGACGCCGGACTCCTGGAATCGCGACGGACACCAGCTGCCATGGGCACCTCCAGCAAAGTTGCAATCGACACGGTGGACATAGTGGTGATCGCAGCCTACTTTGTGCTGGTGTTGGCTGTTGGGATTTGGGTGAGTGCCTCGGCGTACGCGCAGCTCAACATATCCTCCTGCTCTGCCACTGCTTTCTCTCATCTCATCTCATTGCGTCCCTATGTCTACCCCTGTTGCTCACCCTCCCTCCCTCCCTGTCTCCCTCCGTGTTTGTCTTTAAGGAAGTGACGGCCATCTTAGGGGACGCTGGCAGATTTTTGCCGCTCTCAAGATTGCCTGTTCCACGACATTTCAGTGTATTCGAAGCAGCCTTAATCATTACAATTTTGTTGCTTTGGTTTTTATTAGTTGTTTTTTTTCTGTTGTTGTGCAGCGCTTTGTGGCCCTCGGGTGAAAGGCGCTCTATAAAATGCTATTATTATTACTGATTAGTCGACCCTCCAGAGAGTGAATTACTAATGTAATTTAGTTTCACAATTTTATGCGCGCGCAGTATTCGTTGAATGTCGACGGTAATTCGTTCGAGGGAAGATAATGACTCAGAGGCGCCGAGAGGAAACCGTGGTCAGCGGGCGAAAGATACGTTATTTTTATAATTTGGAGAATAACAATATGGCTACTGGAGAAGCCATCTTCCAATAGAGACATGATCCGGGAGAGATATCTTCCGCAAAACTAATCTGAGAAATGTAATACAAACACATCTCCTAGAAGACGGTCAACGCCGTGGATTATAAGATATAAGGTGGATCCTCTGCTTTGTTTAAATACGGGAGGAAGGGGGACAATGTGTCTTATGATGCGGAGAGTTCCGTCTTTTTGTTGCCAACAAATCTGTGATAGGTTGCTCTTCAGAACTGTTCTTTCGGGATAGCCGTATCGAGCGATCTCCATCTCTTCCTCGCGACGTTTCGCCTCCCACGTTGGAGGGAGATCGCTCGACACGGCTATCCCGAAAGAACAGCTCTGAAGAGCAACCATCATGAATCGAGCCGCGAAAAACTACATCAATACAAATCTGTGATAGATGCATTTGAAGGAAAATAATTTGCATTTGATTAAACGCCCATGCAACTCGGGAGGTATTCCAGGCACGGCCCACTGGGCGGAGACCTAGAGGCCGACCCAGGACACGCTGGAAGGATTATATCCTTCGGCTGGCCTGGGAACGCCTGGGAATCCCCCCCAGGAAGAGCTGGAATCTGTTGCTGAGGAAAGGGATGTCTGGTCCACTTTCCTTGGACTGCTGCCACCGCGACCCTCACCAAGACAAGCGGTTTAGAAAATGTATGAATGGATGACCCATGCAACTGGACAACGTACCGTCTAATTTGCGACTTGTAATCGCTCGGCACCCGCTCAAAGAACATTTTGAAAGCACTGTGTGTAGTTTCCCGGGTGTTTCGACACAATGCGAACGCACACGCTGCACTCACAAGCCGACATTAACCGTCAGCATCACCGCGAGCAATTACACGCGTCTTCGCCGTCACAGATGCTCTCCGTGCAGCCGGCGTACGCTAAAAGCTGCTCTCTCAATTCCATAGCCGGCAATCCAGCAAAGCCACACCGCACAATGCATTCACTCCATCTCCTTCGTAGTTGCCTTTGGTTTGCTTTCTCTCTCTCTCAGCTATCTTCTCAGTGTTGCAGCAGCTTTAGTCAATTCATATATCCCCCCCAGCCTTTAATGTTCGCTTTTTTTTCCTCTCGTTGTAAAACCCACGCGACGTGATTCTGTCTCTACCTGTCGATTCACATTATTCCGTAGCTGCATTTCTCCAAAGGTGCACTTTCGTGTGCGTTTTAAGTTTTTTTTTCTCTATACGTAAGCTTTTCGCTTTAAAGCAACGGCCGTGTGATCCGTACATTACTCCTGGCAGCCTGTATGGATCAAGGAATGTTTTCACTGTATAGAGAAGCGCATTCTGTTTATCAAGACCGAATTCGCATCTCATCCCATTGTCAGAAACAGTTTAATCCTGCACAGGGTTGCGGTGAGCCGGATCCTATCCCGGCAGCGACAGGGCGCAAGGCATAACTATACCCAGGATGAAACGCCAATCCATCACCGGGCACCGGGGGCTTGGTTAGTCCGCAGGCCAATTAAGCTATGCAGCAGCATGTCTTTGGACTGTGGGAGGAAACCGGAGTGCCCGGCGAAACCGCACGCGGACACGGGGAGAACATGCAAACTCCGCACAGAAAGTCACCCGAGCCGAGATTCGAACGCGGGTGCTACTTGCTGTGAGGCGGCAGCGCTACTCACTGTGCCACCGTGCCACCCCAAGACCGCTTTACATTTTCCAAAACCAAAAAAATATATAATTTCTTCAATTAGCTTAGCTTGACACTTGCTACAAGGTCCAGCATGAGAGATTGAGCACTCGAACCTGCGTGTTATTTTAAGATCACTATCGACATTACCATTGCACATGTCAGTTTGCACCATCGTCTTTCACAGTGCGCCACTTGCACCCATTGCGAATGACTTCAACCGCGACAAGCTAGATTGCTCACATTAAACAAAATGTATATATGCTTCAAGTAATTCTAGCGGCACAAGAATTTCAACAATTGCAAGATGTGAGTGAGACCGTGACAATATCGCGTGGTATGAGGATATTGTCAAAACATCCATGTGGCTCGTCTATCACGCGTTACGTTACCTTGCGTCATTAAGCACCAACACGGTGAGACGGCTTTAGCTGTGGTGCACAAACAGAAATAACAATAAAAATCCATCACAATCGCTTTAATAAATAAATAGTCTATAATAAAGTGACGATTCGGTCAATGGGCCTTCTTCACTGGCCTAGCATCTCTGTGTGCTGAGAGCAAAAGGCCTATTCTATACGTTTATTGTTTAAATGAGTGACAAATGTGGAGAGTCTTTTTTCATTAACCTTGTCAAAAGAGAGGCTATCTTCTTCTTTGCGATTCTTCGAAGCACGATGGCTAGCTTCTGGACATCGTCGTCTTTCAGCTTGGCTTCGAAGTGTTTGGTAGAATTCGCAGGCAATACCAAGTACTACCTGACAGGGATCGCGACGTGAACGCTTCTACCTTGACCCCCAGAGAGGCTATGAAGCTTTCCTATAAAAATAGACGCAATCATTTTGTTTCATTCAGTAATTCATTGTCAGAAACCCCTTAATCGTGTAGAGGGTTGCAGTGAGCCGGAGCCTATACCGGCAAACACCACGCAAGGCAAGCAATACCTAGGATGGGACGCCAGTCCATCAGAGGGCACAGGGGGAAATTTAAATCGCAGGACAATTAACCTTTGCAGCAGCATGTCTTTGGACTGTGGGAGGAAACCGACAGAGACCCACGCAGACACAACCATGCGCTTTCCATTTGGAATGCTGCCCCTCCAAAGCGTTCACATTGGCAGTGTATTCCTGCAGAGTGCATGTGGAATGACTGATTAAAATTGTGCACAAATCCAATCATGTGTGATTAAGTGCTGCAGCTAATCGTGCAACGGTGTCTCATAATTGTAAGGTTCGCTTTAATTATTCAGGCTGAAATTTGAATGGGGGATTGAAACAGTGCCCACGACATGAGTGTGTGACTTTATGCGCTGTCAGCTTTTGTATTGAATAATGATAATAATCTACTTTTGTAACGCGTGGCGCATTTTCTCCGGGCGCGTTGCACCCGTTGATTCAGAGGCGCGGGAGCCCTGCTCAGTCGGTTTGTTGTGAGTTGGTGAAGAGGTAACTTTTTAAGAGTTTTTTGAAAGCTGTGGGGGACTGTGTTTGACGCAATAGGTGTGGCAGGCTGTTCCAGGTTGTGGGTGCCGCGACCGAGAATCGTCGTTTCGCGAAGGTTGTACGTGAGCGCGGTGTGTGGAGTAGGGATTGTGTTGATGCGAGTGGCCGGAGTAGTGATGCGAGGTATTTAGGGTGTCCTGTGTGGATAGCGCGGTGGCATCTTATTGCAGTTTTGTGAGTGATGCGTTTGTGGATGGGTAGCCAGTGTAGAGTCTCCATGCATTTTGTGGTTGGTTGGTCGCACGCTTTGATGTTTGAGGACTGCACGTGCTAGGTTGTTATGAAGACGTTGCAGTTTGGCGCTCTGTTGTTTCGTGATTCCTGTGAGTATTTGTTTAGGTTTGTGTTATCCAGTGACATTTATTGCACACACTGAAATGT
>JAZEWU010000020.1:1498952-1526191 GCA_036362915.1 Geotria australis | reverse complement strand
AAGGATATAATCCCTCCAGCGTGTCCTGGGTCGGCCTCTAGGTTGTCTCCGCCCAGTGGGGGGCATCCTTACCAGATGGCAGAACCACCTCAACTGGCTCCTCTCAATCCGAAGAAGCAGCGAAATTATTTTTATTTAAAAAAAGTTGCCAGTGGCTGCAGTGACTGCATGCCTGCCGCGTGTATGTGAAGTGGAGAGCAGTTGTGCGGCGATGAGCTACAAATCTAGACGCCTGAGTGCCATTCCTGGCTATGGCTTGACGTCAGTGATAATTCGACTGTACATTTTTCCTCTTTGCTTATGCCTCCCCTAGGTCAACGCAACCTGAAATTAAGACTGAGTGCAGTGCGGCTGCGTTGTACGCCGTGCTGGCCTTAATGGCTACTAACAGTACGTTTCGCTATAACAATGGTAATAGCAATCGTGTGGGGATGTTGCGTTTGCTCTTCGTCTGTGTGGAATGGGTGGCTTTGTGTTGAATACACTGCCGCGCCCCACATCATGTCCCCCAGGTTCAAGTATCTACACATGCTAAACAGCATTTGACGACAGTATTAATATTACAAACATTTCAACAGAAGATCCCCTCTTAACCATATATTGGCTGTCGAGGCAAGCGCCGACAGTGAGCACTTACTGAGACTCGCAAATGTCCTCCCGTATGACCGTAACACACTGTAGGGCCACGTGCTGTTGGTGAGTAGCGCCTATGAAGGCCAGCACAGCACACTAGGCAGTGGGTTCGCGCATCGCAACAGGTATTCATTTGAAACTAAGTCGACCTAGGGGAGGCTCAGTACCGGTTTAGAAAGTTGCCAGGTTCATAGCGCACCGCGCTAACCACTACAGCACCGCTCCCCACACACAAACAACACACACACACATAAAACACATAAAACAAAAAAACAACAACCGTCCTTCGCCACTAAGTGGCGGTGACGTCACCACGTCGCCTGTGCCAAGCCACGTGCACCTCGAGGCCACGTGAAGTGTCGAAGGCTCGTCGACAGGAGGTCACAGGACAGACCCAGGTGTCACGATGGGCTGCCTGACTGAGATGACTGGCAGATGCACCACCTGAGGTCCCTACTGTGCCACCTTGCTGTGCTTTGGCCGCTCGGCGCTCGGCTCGCTGTTGTAGCCTTCGGTGTACGTGTTGTGCACACAGACACACATTCACAGATATGCACACACGTACACTGAACGCTACGCAGACCGCGCGCTTGGCTTGGATTGCTGGCTGTGAGCGGTAATCGAACTCAGGTCGCCGGGTTTGCAGTGCGGCGCGCTAACCGCTACTCTACGGCTATGCTTCCAAGAGACCAGCACCAGCCTACGGGATTTATATGGTCAGCGTGACATATCCAACTTTCTGTATCTCAAGTGCTGATGTATAAACATAGCACAGCTTGTTCTTGCTGCTATACTGAGTTGACATCGGAGTCCAAAACCGTGCAAAGCTTGTTTGAAAGAGTGCTGCGTCAGTAGTGACACACAACCGTCGCTTGGAAAGGGCACCGTGCTGTCACTCTACATTTTGTCAGTGTTCGCTTATCGAGTGCAGTTCTTACATCACATTTCATGCATTCAACTTTATTTACACGTGCTTGTCGTCACATAGTGCAGGGTATGCTTCTTCTTCTTTGCGATTCTTTGAAGCACGATGGTCAGCTTCTGGACATCGTTGTCTTTCAGCTCGGCCTCGAAGTGTTTGGTAGAATTCGCAGGCAATACCAAGTATTACCTGACAGGGATCGCGACGTGAACGCTTCTACCTTGACCCCCAGGGTATGCTAAAAGCAACACAGTTAATTCGTACAAAAATCAAGTCTTGTTCTGGGTTAATAAGAATAATAATAGCGTTTTATAGAGCGCCTTTCACCCGAGGGTCACAAAGCGCTGCACAAGGGCCGCGGAGAGAACAGCATGTCAACAACGGCAGAAAAAAAAACACGAATTAAAATAACCAAAGCAACAACAAATAAAGGATTAAGGCGAATACACTGAAAGGACGTGAAACTGGCGATCTTAAGAGCGACAAAAATCTCCCAGCGTCCCCTAAGATGGCCGTCACTTCCTTAAAGACAAACACGGAGGGAGACAGGGAGGGATGGTGAGCGACAGGGGGAGACCGCGCCCCTCTATATCCGGTGGTAACATTGCACCACCCGTGTATCTCAGTGTATGTCTGTCCTCTTGTTAAGTTTCTTACCCAAGGACAAGGTCCATGGCTCAAATAAACTCCCTCTCTTCCATCCTATTCCACTCCAACACTCCACCCTCCTCCACGCTTGTCCAACCCTCCATGCAGTCAGAAACCGCTTAATCCTGTACAGGGTCGCGGTGAGTTGAGCCTATCCCGGCAGACACAGGCCGCAAGGCAGGGCTAAACCCAGGATGGGACGCCAGTCCATCACAGGTCACCGGGAGCAATTGAGTCCGCAGGCCAATTAACCTATAGCAGCAGCATGTCTTTGGACAGTGGGAGGAAACCGGAATACCCAGCCAAAACCCTAGCAGACACGGGGAGAATACGATGTAAAAATAAACGAGCTTTTACCCTTTCTGGTAAAGAGACAGAAAGCTATTTCTGGTGTGGGCCAATCCGTTTTAATGACAATGCACATTGTATCAAAGCATTCTGTTTGCATGTTTGTGCCACAATCATGTGTGGCTGCTTGCAAACTGGACACTTTGTAAAAGGCTTCTATTTGCTGTTGTAAGATCTTGACACTTCTATCATTTCCAGAAAGGGTAAAACCTCGTATATTTTTTTTTAGATCATTTGTATACTGGCAAAAATGTACCCAAAGCCATGATACACTTGTGTCGAACTTAGGCCAATGTAATCGTGAAAATGCACAGGATATCTGGGATAAGAGTGGAGAGGGAGGGTGCCGAGTTTAATAATTACATTTCCACTCACAGCACAGCGCTTCAACTACACGGAGCAAAAACATCATCTGCACAGAGACCCACGACACGTGGACCACGAAGTGTCATTTAGATTGGATATGATCGGTCACGCTTTCAACTCACTCAACAAAAGCAGAAAGCTCATTTCTCAGACGTTCCATTTGATTATGTCAGGGTATCACTTCAGTTCAGCGTAGACACTGCTGTTGCCAAGCTAATAATAACACGTGCTATTTTTAACGGGCACATAGTCATTGAATTTAGAAGACCTTAATTCGAAGAGTGAACCTACTCAGAGGCGCGAGGAAACTGCAGCGAGGTGAGCGAGGAGGGAAGGCAGCCAGGCGTCGACATTTTGCCACAAACTGCGTCCTGTATATTATGATTTTATCGGCTGATTAATGAGGGTGTTTTTTTTTACTTGTGGGAGGAAACCGGAGAACCCGGAGGAAACCCACGCAGGACACGGAGACAACACACGAACTCCACACAGGAAGGCACCCGAACTGCCTCTGGCAAGATCTTTTTACCTGTGAGGCGCAGATGTTACCACTGCGCCACCCTGTCCCGAGTTTGAATCCTTGGCTCGGGGGCCTTTCTGCGTGGAGTTTGCATGTTTCTCCCCGTGTCCGCGTGGGTTTTCGCCTGGCACTCCGGTTTCCTCCCACCGTCCAAAGACATGCTGCCAGGCTAATTGGCCCACTGAGTAAATTTCCCCATGTGCCCTGCGATGGACTGGCCGTCCCATCCTGGGTACAGCCCTGCCTTGTGCCATGTGTCTGCCGGGATAGGCTCCGACTCACCGCGACCCTGTAACAAGAATTAAGCGGTTTCTGAAAACGGATGGACGGACGGAACTCCGGGGAGTTTCTGCTGCCAGCCATCGCTGCGCAGAGAATAGCACCGGGGAGGTTGAAGCACGCTCCCAGGGCACCGCACAACCTCCACGACCTCCCCTCAACTCACCTTGCCCTCACCATCTGCTGCCGTGCGTGGCCTCGCAAAGGGAGGGCGACGCGACGCGGAGGGCAGCCAGCGCTGCACACCTGCGTCTCTGACGCAAATGCGAGGCGAGCTCTGTAGCTGAGTAACCTCGGGTGAAGAAGAGGGGTTGGGTGGTGGGTAGGCAGAGGAGACTTAAATAGACACCGGGGGGAGATATTGGCTCTGAAGCCACGTGTCGCCACTAAGTTGGATGTAAATTGAACCAAGGTAGAGAGGGGTGGGGGGTGGGGGAAGAGACGAAACCAGGTCAGCTTGAGTTAAATGTCAAACCGGTGGCAGTTGTGCGCGTGATATTTCCACAGCAGTGAGGATCATATGGCAAGCCCTCAATTATCCAGTTTAATATTCTAAGTGAACGATGTCCGGTATTGAATATTAAACGGGTTATTGGAATGCACGGCGAAATCGCAGCGCCGCGAGTTAGATGCATGTGGTCCGAGACGCAGAGTTGGTGAGATAATTTTGCTCGCAATCGGACGGTGTCGGCGGGTTTAAATTCCGGTCAGGGATCGGCCAATCATCTTCCCATCCATTCATTTTCTAAACCGCTTGTCCTGGTGAGGGTCGCGGTGGCAGCAGTCCAAGGAGAGTGGACCAGACATCCCTTTCCTCAGCAACAGATTCCAGCTCTTCCTGGGGGATTCTCAGGCGTTCCCAGGCCAGCCGAATGATATAATCCCTCCAGCCTATCGCAAAAGCTACGGAATGCAATTCTCAAACATCGAGCCGTGAAAACCTACATCGGCACAAATATAGGCTAATTTAACGAGACTGTATTTTTGATGACCTAGTATATGCACAAGATCGTATCAAGCAAGGCAATCAAGTGATAGAGACAGCCTGTCCTCACGGGCTTGATTGCTGATGACGTTGGCAGTAGCCAGCAATCCAAGCCAAGCGTCCGGTTTTGCAGCGCGGTGCTCACTGACAGCACTTGCCCCAACAGTCTACGTAGCCTTCGGTGTACGTGTGTGCATATCTGTGAATGTGTGTCTGTGTGCAAACGTCCATCCAGCCGTCCATTTTCAGAAACCGCTTAATCCTGCACAGGGTCGCGGTGGGCCTATCCCGGCAGACATCAGCAGCAGAAACAATACCAGCAGCAGCAAAAGCAGCATCATCATCATAATCACTCTCTTCATGGATTTTATCAAGGTAGAAGCGTTCACGTCGTGATCCCTGTCAAGTAATACTTGGTATTACCTGCAAATTCTACCAAACACTTCGAAGCCGATGAGCTGAAAGACAACGATGTCCAGAAGCTCAACAGATGCCAGAAGCCCCTCAGTCTGGAGCAAGAAGAGAGGCCAATGCCCACCCGCCTTTAACGCCAGCACTGACTGTTATATCTCTAAATGTTGAAGGGCTGTCTGCAACTGAAGAAGAACTTGTTGCAATGAGAAACTGTCATGTAGCAATCACGCTTCGACGAATCGAATTCGAATTACCCTAATTATTATCGACATCGTCGTGATCACATCATTCTCATCATCAACATCGTTATAGGCATCATTATAAATATCCATCCATCAATCTATTTTCTAAACCTCTTGTCCTGGCGGCAGCATTCCAAGGAGGGTGGGCCATACATCCCTTTCCTCAGCAACAGATTCCAGCAATTCCTGAGGGATTCCCAGGCGTTCCCATGCCAGCCGAGAGATACAATCCCTCCAGCGTGTCCTGGGTCGGCCTCTAGGTCCCCGTCCAGTGGGCCGTGCCCTGTTAGACTTCCACGATCTCATGCTTTCGGTCATTACATTACAAATACATTAATGTTATTGTCATTTTGGTGACTCAGGTCACTCTTGCAAATGAGGCCACTCTGGTCTCATGAGGTCTCACCTAGTTAGTCAAAATAAACTCGCACTTAGACGGTGCCTACGTTTTCATCACCACTGCCACCACCATCACAATCATCACAAGCGTCATCTTAGTCTCTCCCAACGCTGTGGCGTCATCAGCATCACCGTCACCAACATCACGTGCATGCTTGCCTCCATACTGCTCTCCGGAATAAATACAGGCGCGTCGCAGCCGCGGGTATTACGGGTGTTGCGACACCCACACTTTCACAGAAACATGATTCCATCCCCCCCCACTTTTTCCTGCAACACCCGCGGCTGCGACGCGCCTGGACTTAGAACATGCTGTTTCGAACATTTGTAGTCCATCTACAGAGACAATGATGCATAACAGAGGTCGAATTCGATTCTTCGAAGCGTGATGGTTAATATGACAGTTTCCCCATTGCAACAAGTTCTTCTTTAGTTGCAGACAGCCCTTCATCATTTAGAGATATAATAGTCAGTGCTGGCAGAAATGGGCTAACACAGACTGTGCTACAGAGAAAGCCGTCTGGTGTTGGGCCAATAAGTTTGAAGGACAATGCATTATCATAGCATTTACTTGCATGGTTTTGCCACAGGCATATGTGGCTGCCTGCAAACTGGAACCTCTGCAAAAAGGTGTCCATTTAGTGTTTAAAGATCTTAACACTTTTTTCTCATTGCCGGAAAGGGTAAAACCTCGTATTTTCTAGACAATGGTTAGTTAATCCGTTTAATAATGTGACATTAAAATGGAGAATAACGCCTGCCTTTATGCATGAACGTTATTTTATTGCACTTGTGCTCGCTCGAGTCGGAAGCTCCCTGGTAGGATGTGAATCCCTGATTTATGCCGGTAATTTGGCGTCGCGCCCCGAAGCCCTTTGTAATTTTTAAAATAATCCTTCAATGTCTTTGCAGCTCCCATTCCATCTCCCACCCCAGGCCGTGACATAACCCACATAATTTTCACAGCCTCTCACGAAACGCATAAGAAAAGTACCCAGTTCTGAAATGGGTTTTTCCTTCCAACGTTATGGAAGGTACAGTTTTCTTTGCTTTCGCGGTGAGATTAATATTTTTAATTTACATAAAAACACAGCCTGTATTACCATATCACCTAGAATGCCACAGATCTCGTCAGACATCAAAACCTAAGCAAAGTTGAAATTTCATCATCATTATAAGTCTGCACAGGATCACGAGGGGCCAGAGCCTATCTCAGCAGACACAGGGCGCAAGGTAGGGCTGTACCCCGGATAGGATACCAGTCCATCGCAGGGAACTGGGGGCAATTTAATCATGCCTTTTAACCTAGAAATAATGTCTTTTGATGGTGGCAGTAAACCAGATTATCTGGGAAACGAAAAGCCACGCAGACACAGCGAAAACATGGAAAGTCCAAACAGAAAGGCACATGAGCTGGGAATCAAACCTTGGTCTTTCTTGGTGTGAGGCAGCAGCACCACTCACCGCGCCAACATGCCTTCCCCAGGATGTGATGGCGCCATGCCTAATACATCTATTGCAGGGGTGTCCAAACTACGGCCCGCGGGCCAACTGCAGCCCGCCATCCATTTTGAATTGGCACGTATCAAAGTCTAAAAATATAATGGTCTATGGCCCACACGTAATATTTGCGCTTAACTGTCTAGTGAGTGGCCCGGTCCTTCGTATATTTTTCTGTATGTGGCCCTCGGGAAAAAAGTTTGGACCCCCCTGATCTATTGAGATTGGTCGGAGACACATACAGGCTTTGAAAATAAAAAAATATTTTCTCCATAATTTCTCCCGATTACTTTAGTGGGGATGTTATAGCTGGATTGCCCTTATTTATTCTGTTTGTGTGTGTGTCTTGTGCCCAAAATATCTCCACGGGCCGTGCAACAGGTTCTGTATATCTTCCGCTTGCTGTGCTGCTGGAGAAGCTAAGGCTTTGATGGATATCCCATCTCATCTCATTGTCAGAAACCGCTCCATCCTGAGCCGGAGCCTATTCCGACAGACATAGGGCGCAAGGCAGGGCTATACCCAGGATAGGACGCCAGTCCATCACAGGGCACCGGGGGTAACTTAGTCAGCAGGACAATTAACCTATGCAGCAACATATATTTGGGCTGTGGGAGGAAACCCTAGTGCCCGGCGAAAACCCACGCGGACACGGCGAGAGAACATGCAAACTGCACACAGTCTTCTTCTTTGCGAATCTTTGAAGCACGATGGTCAGCCTCTGGACAGACAGCCTCTGGTGAGCAGCGGAGGTGGTATACGAACCCGGGGGCTTTCATGCTGTAAGGCGGCAGTGCTGCTCACCGCGCCGCCATGCCGCACCGCTTTGACGGATATCGGCTGCGTTAAAGGAGCAAAAGTACCCAAATGTTGATAATTTCACAAATCTAACTGCTCAGTGCCGTGCGACAGACAAACGGGCACTCGGCACATTGTGAGTTTTATGGCACAGTGCTTCTTCTACAGTCGTCGTGAACACGGGAGTAGCATGCTGAAAGCTGAACAACCTGAGATGTTATGACAATGCTTCGCGCGTGTTTGTGTTTGTCCTTGAGTGTGTGGGGAATTGTGATCTGGCGACCCGAGTTCGAATCCCGCTCACGGCCAACACCAGTGACGATTTTCTGAAACCGGTCCTGGGCCTCCCCTAGGTCGACTCAGCCTCAAATGAGTACCTAGTGCGGTGTGTAAACATCGCCACTAGGGAGACAAAGGCGGCCGGGCGTGGTGCTGGTCACCCACCCCCTCGTGTGCCGTGTCGACCTTCATAGGTGCTCGCTAACAGCACTTATCCCTACAGTCTGTTAAGGCTATATAGGGGATCTTTGGGGAATTGTGATGCAGTCATTAGCTCTCTTAAATGAGTACTTCGTTGCTCTGTATAATCATCATCACCGGGCATACAACTTTGGCCAGGTGTGGTGTCAGCCACTGTGCGACGTGTTGGCCTTAATAGGTGCTCACTGGGAACATGTGCTCCAACAGTAAATGTCACGTTTATTTTGTTTAATAGTAATAATAATAGCATTTTATAGAGTGCCTTTCACCCGAGGGTCGCGGAGAGAACGGGATGTCAACAACGAAAAAAAAACAAC
Source organism: Geotria australis (assembly GCA_036362915.1). Lineage (NCBI taxonomy): Eukaryota > Metazoa > Chordata > Hyperoartia > Petromyzontiformes > Geotriidae > Geotria > Geotria australis. The sequence continues at coordinate 1,517,340 of JAZEWU010000020.1, read as the reverse complement.
CAATAAAAACCAAAGCAACAAAAAATAAATTATTAAGGCTGCTTCGAATACACTGAACGGTCGTGAAACAGGCAATCTTAAGAGCGGCAAATATCTGCCAGCGTCCCCTAAGATGGTCGTCACAATCCTTAAAGACAAACACGGAGGAAGACAGGGAGGGAGGGGGAGACATAGGGACAGAGACAGGAAGACAGACATGAGGGGGAAACAACGCCAATCTAAATTTATCAATTAACCACATGATAACTCAAAAGCCCAGGATAGTCAGTCTCAAATGCAAGAATGACCTGGGACGTTCGTCTGCTAGTAACTGTACTAGTAAGCGGGTGGTTGATTACTGTGCAAAATAGCAATTTAATGTAATTTTGCAGATAATTTTTGACACAAGTAAATAGTGGCCTATTCTTAAGAATTACGTCAGGCGCCATCTTAAACGTGAATGAAACAGACAGTGCGAATCATTGTGACCATTACACCCAAAGTAATAATCAGGACGGCCACTGGACTTGAACCGTGAACCTCTGCAACAAGTGGCGATTGTGCTTCCGCTCGGCCACATCACAATCCATAGCGGCTGTACGAGGGGTGTTTGTAACTTCCGAGTGTGTGCCTGCATATGCGATTCCTTGCCCTAGTCCGACATGTACGCAGGGGCTATTTTCATTCAACTCACGCTTGGCTGGGACCTCTACACATCCATTCTCTTGCTGCTGGGTATCACGGCTCTCTACACAATCACAGGTGGGCTCATTGTGCACGATTCGTCATCCGTTCTATCTATATTTCGTCAAGCTCAAGCGATGTTGTTCTCTTTGAAGAATTGCTCCGGCACTTAGGTCAGGCACGTGTCTGTGTCAGCTAACACAGCTGCAGGTCGAATACGGATTTAAAAGTTTGTGAACAGAACCAAACACCCAACACTTTTAAAGTTCTGGGTTGGTTGTGGACAAAAATCCAATTTGTAGTGTATAGGTTTTCACGGCTCGCTTCATGATCCTTGCTCTTCAGAGCTGTTCTTTCGGGATAGCCGTGTCGGGAAAACCGTGTGAAATATGCGAGAGGGAGAGCGCTCGATACGCCTATCCCGAAAGAACAGCTCTGAAGAGCGACCATCAAAATCCAATTTCACTGCTCGAGTAGATTATGCCAGCAAATCTTCTGAAGCACCTCACCTTTTTTTAAGTAGAGCCCTGCCTTGGACATTTTCATCCGTTTCTTGACGTGTGTCTTTGTCTTCGGACTGCCGGAGAAATCCCACGCGCACGTAGGGATAGCCCTCAAAATCCAGACCGAGCGTTCGGCATTCTATTTTCTGCACTGTCACTCTTCTTCTTCTTTGCGATTCTTCGAAGCACGATGGTCAGCCACTGGACATCGTTGTCTTTCAGCTCAATGTCACTCAATGGCCACCTTACAGCCCAGCAAGTCTGTGAATTGCACTCGAATATTGATCTCTGTGCGATCCACCAATATATCACCTCCTATGCGCGGGATTACAGATCTGTGCCGCCACACCTACTCATCGTGACCGATCAAGTAAAATGTGTATTTTTTTTCAGGGGGGCTGAAGGCTGTGATCTACACGGACACTTTCCAACTCGTCATCATGCTCCTGGGCAGCATTGTCCTCATGGTCCTCAGTAAGCGTTCCTCGTAATCGTAGACATTTTCTCCGAGGTTAATCACATTTCACACCGTGCGTCTGCTTCTTTGTACGTTTTGCATGTCTGCAGCGGTCTCTATGTTAAATGGGGAGCGGTGGCTCAGTGGTCAGCGTGCCGGGCCACAAATCTGGTCGACCCGAGTTCGAATCCCGCTCGCGGCCTATACCAGTGACGATTTTATGGACAGGTCCTCGGCACTCCTCCGCCAGGCGCGTCGCGCGCGGCCGCCGCCCCCCCCCCCAGGCGTGACCGGGCCGCCGCGTCTCCTCCTGCAGGCTTCATGGAGGTTGGCGGCTTCGAGGAGCTGCGGCTGCGCTACGCTCGCGCGCTGCCCAACGTGACGCGGGCCGGGAACACGAGCTGCGGGACGCCGCGCGACGACGCCTTCCACATCCTGCGCGACGCCTCGCACGGAGACTACCCCTGGCCCGGCGTGCTGCTGGGCATCCCCATCCTGTCCGCCTGGTACTTCTGCACTGACCAGGTGCCCATGCATCGATTTTCTTTATCCGCTTGTCCTGGTGAGGGTCGCGGTGGCAGCAGTCCAAGGAGAGTGGGCCAGGCATCCCTTTCGTCAGCAACAGATTGCAGCTCTTCCAGGGAGGGGATTCCCAGGCGTTCCCAGGCCAGTCGAAGGATATAATCCCTCCAGCGTGTCCTGGGTCGGCCTCTAGGTCTCCTCCCGGTGGGCCGCGCCTGGAATACCTCCCGAGGGAGCCTTCCGGGGGGCATCCTTACCAGATGCCCGAACCACCTCAACTGGCTCTTCTCAATCCGAAGAAGCAGCGACTCTACTCCGAGGTTGTCCCGGATTTCTGTGCTCCTCACGGAGAGTGACCAGGTGCCTTTGCATCATAATAGCATTTTATAGAGCGCCTTTCACCCGAGGGTCACAAAGCGCTGCACAAGGGCCGCGGAGAGAATGGCATGTCAACGACAGGAAGAAAATAAAAACAGCTAATAAAAAAACCAAAGCAACGAAACTTAAATGGTTTAGGCTGCTTCAAATACACGCAAATTTATAACAACAAAACACAAAAGTTACAAAGTATCCAAACAAAAACAAAGAGTCACCATTTACACACAGCATTGCACATAAGTGACAACATTAATAAAAAATATGGGGGTCAAGGTAGAAGCGTTCACGTCGCGATCCCTGTCAGGTAATACGTGGTACTGCCTGCGAATTCTACCAAACACTTCGAGGCCGAGGAGCTGAAAGACAACGATGTCCAGAAGCTGACCATCGTGCTTCGAAGAACCGCAAAGAAGAAGAATAAAAAATATAATGCGAGGTAGTTTAAATATGTAAACATTTAAAACGGGTAGACATCGCGATGGTTAAAAATCACAGGTAACTTATTGCACATTGAAAGCGAACAATTGCAACATTTCAAACACAAATGAAGATCTGCAAATCCGGAACATGCAACCCATGACACCTGGCTGTGTCCCATGACCTCCTAACAGCGAGCCTTTAACACTTCAATGTCGCCTGAAAATGCACGTGGCCTAGCGAGCGACGCAATTACTTCACCTCCACTTAGTGACGAACGACGGTGCTTGTTGTTGTACTCCGCGCTTTATCTGCCATCAGCCGTATTACGCTCTTAACGGCGTTATTTTGTGGGTCTCTAGGTTCTTGTGCAGAGGTCAATTTCGGCCAAGAACCTCACGCACGCTAAAGGCGGCTCGGTGCTGGCGGCCTACTGCAAGATCTTGCCTCTCTTCCTGCTCATCCTGCCCGGAATGATCAGCCGCGTTCTCTTCACAGGTGCCACTGCGGTCGTGATGCGAGTTGATGAAACATAGTTTACTTTGTCGTTATATTTTACAAATCATTCCGATTGACAAGAGCTGGGGGAAAATTCATTTGTATTTTTAGTTTTGCTCGCCGCACGGTGGCGCTGCCGCCTCTCAGCAAGAAGGTCCCGGGTTCGAATCCCGGCTCGGGGGCCTTTTTCTGCAGAGTTTGGATGTTCTCTCCCCGTGTCCGCGTGGGTTTTCGCCGGGCACTCTGGTTTCCTCCCACTGCCCAAAAACATGCTGCTGTATAGGTTTATTAGCTCGCAGACTAAGTTGTACCCTGATGCCCTGCGATGGACTGGCGTCCCATCCTGGGTGTAACCCTGCCTTGCGCCCTGTGTCTGCCGGGATAGGATCTGGCTCACTGCGAATCTCTACAGGATTAAGCGGTTTCTGACAATGGATGGATTTTTTCTTTTGATTAATCAAGTACTTTTGTGTGGGGTCATACGTGAAGGGCAGAGTGTGGTAAACCCACCTCTACCCGCCAGCCAATCGGCAAGGTTTCGTCACGTGCACAGAAATGTTGGTTCCGACAGCAGCACGCTGGAGTGTTAGAGAACAAAACCACAACATTTACAACCGAGTGACGATGTTTCACTGCTAATTGCAATCTGCTTCAGCATGCTTTTTGACGAGAGGTCTTCACGTTAAACCCAGAGGTATTTACGAAGTAAAAGCATAAAGGTCAAAACATCTCCCTGATTAAACAAACAATGGGTGGTGGTCATCTTAAGATTGCCAGTTTCACGACCTTTCAGTATATTCGAAGCAGCCTTAATCATTTAATTTGTTGTTGATTTTGTTTTCATTAGTTGTTCTTTCACGATCGCTGCATCGACATTTCGCCTCCCACATTGTAGGTGTCATGATACCATACATTGAGCTGTGAGAACCTGCATCAATGCAGACGTAGGTGGATTGTTGCTTTTGTAAGACCGTGAGAGACAGATGGCATCGGAAGGCCTTCATCCGGCAATACAATCTATAACGATAATGATCCCATCGTGAATTATCAAGACATTTTCTAATGTCGCTGTGAATAGCTTTTTCACATTGTTTGTCTGCACTTCATCATGCAAGCTCAATGTAACAATTTCAGTTTTTTTTCACCATTTCTAAACAAGATGAGTGTTTTTTCGCCTTGCTTTGCGAGCGTTTGGATGATTGCATCAATTTTCACCGAGTCAAATGCCTTTTGACAATCTAGAAATAATGGCATTTTACATTCATAAATCCTTTCAAGAATCTGATTGATAGTTCGTGTATTGTCAACGTTGGAGGTGTCTGCCAGAGGGGCATCGCGGTTGGGTGAACCTCGGCTTTGATCGTAGTAGTAATCATCATCAGCATTGTCAGAAACCGCTTAATCCTGTACAGGGTTGCGGTGAGCCGGAGACTACCCCGGCAGACACAGGGCGCAAGGCAGGGCTATACCCATGATGGGACCCCAGTCCATCACAGGGCACCGAGGGCAATTTAGGAAACAGGAGTGCCGGCGAAAACCCACACGGACACGGGGGGAGAACATGCAAACTCCACACAGAAATGCAACCGAGCCGGGATTCGAACGCACGACCGTCTTCCTATGAGGCGCCAGTGCTACTCACCGCGCCACCGTGCCGCCCAGTAGTAGTAATACATAAAATAATAATATTGGCATCATATATATAATTAACCAAAACGAAATGTATGTTTCCTACACAGTTGGTTTTTTTTATACGTAAAACATAAAAAATATACTGGTTTTCACGGCTCAATTCATGATGGGTGCTCTTCAGAGCAGTTCTTTCAGGAGAGCCGTGTCGAGTGCTCTCCCGTGTCGCCTCCCACGCCTGAGGATGCTTCCAACGTGGGAGGCGAAACGTCGCGAGGGGGAGAGGGAGAGCGTCAGACACGGCTATTCCGAAAGAACAGCTCTGAAGAGCAACCGTCATCTATAACATCTAAAATGAATAAATAATAAGCTGTAATAATAATAATAATAGCATTTTCTAGAGCGCCTTTCACCCGAGGGTCACAAAGCGCCGCACAAGGGACGCAGAGAGAACGGAACGTCAACAACGACAGAAAAAAAATAAACTAATAAAAACCAAAGCAACAAAAATTTAATGATTAAGATTAAGGCTGCTTCGAATACATTGAAAGGGCGTGAAACTGGCAATCTTAAGAGCGGCAAAAATTTGCCAGCGAAGCAAAGAGATTGGACAGGTGCAGGGACCTGTCTCCTCGGTAAGACTTGGTCCCACTTAATAGACTCAGAAGACACCAATAGACAAACACAGTCACCGTCCCAAATTGTATTATGTTACACTCATTAATGTCCCACTGGCGTAGCAGCGTTGCGTCATGGGACGACGAAGAATCCATTCATAAGTCTCACTCTTCGGGAGCATGACATCACAGGGCTACTTCTAAAGTCAACATGTGTCTTATTAGCAGCATGCGACATCCGCTTTCGTGTCTCCTGCCAAGCCTGCCCATCACATGACAACCACATTGTCTAGTGCTCAGAAGCTGAAATGTCCTGAATTTGGTGACAGCGAATGTGATGGGATGGGTTTTTCACGAAGTCATTGGTGGCTGGACTGAGACCAAGTTGCTTCCTGAGACAACCAAGTTCAAGCATCGGAGGATGACATATTTTGGATTAGAACCAGATTCTCAGCAATGCTGGCTTAGCGCCACAACATTTCCCCACCCCCCCCCCTCAATTGCTCTTTAATGCACGTACATAACAAAAAAATACTAAAGCAAAACTGAATAATTAAAGCCTGCTAAAAAGGTGTCCTTTAAATTTTGCGCAATTAAAAAAAAATCACAATAGTGTGCTCAATATTCAACACATTTTGCCTGGAAACATGTGATTAGAGGCAGCGTCTCTTCTCTCTGACAATGTATGGAGGTCGGTCAGAAATTTTTTGTGACAAAAATGCAAAGCAAAATTTGGGGCCATCTGCCAAGCAATCTGGTTCATTCTATGACAGCCTATCGTGTTTTCATGGTTATTTTTATCAACCACATCCCCCAATAAGTCCCCTAAAAGGACAATAAATAAATGCAAGGACAAAGATCCCCCGTATGGCCTTAACCAACTGTCGAGTCAAGTGCCGTTAGCGAGCACCTATGAAGGCCGGAATAGCACATGATTGGGTGGGTGACCAGTACCACACCCGGCCGCCTTTGTCTCCTTAGTAGCAATGTTTACACACTGCACTAGGTACTAATTTGAGGCTGAGTCGACCTAGGGGAGGCCCAGGACCGGTTCAGGAAATCGTCACTGATGTTGGCCGTGAGCGGGAATCGAACTCGGCCCGCCAGGTTTGTAGCCCAGCGCGCTAACCGCTGAGCTACCATTCTTACACTCACCATACACATCACGTTGAGTGATAATCATAACGGCGATGCGAAATTGATTATTTTCACGACGTTAATCTTATCTGTTCTAAGAAATGTCTAAACTCTCGTCACATTCATCAATTGTTTTGCTATATAATAATAATAATATCGATTTATATAGCGCCTTTCACCCGAGGGTCACAAGGTCAAAATCCGCGTATTGGGTCAGAGACAAATTAACTCTACAGACGCAGCGAGCTCTAATCCTTGTCGTTTCACGTTTTCGGGTCAAACAATCATGCTTTGCAGATGACATTTGACTTAAACTTGCTATGTTAGGATTGTCGGTTGAGCTCCCTAAAGCAGTGCCGTACACGGCCAGCCATAATTGGTTGTTGAAATCCATTATTGAGAACGACGGATTGATTGATCACGGTCGGCACGGTGGCGCGGTGAGTAGCGCTGCCGCCTCACACCAAGAAGCCCTCGGGTTCAAATCCGGACTCCGGGTCCTTTCTGCGTGGACTTTTCATGTTCTCGCCGGGCACTCCGTTTTCCTCTCACAGTCCAAAGACACGCTGCTGCACAGGGTCAATTGGCCTGCGGACTAAATTGCCACCGGTGCCCTGTGATGGACCTGCGTCCCATCCTGGATATAGCACTGCCTTGCGCCTTGTGTCTGCCGGGGATAGGCTCCGGCTCACCGCGACCCTGTACAGGATTGAGCGGTTTCTGACGACGGATCACGGCTCGTGTGCTTGTCGTGCCCGCGCGCTGCCATGCAGAGGAGGTGTCGTGTGCCACTCGGGAGACGTGCCGGGAGGCGTGTGGCAACCCCGCGGGCTGCACCAACATCGCCTACCCCAAGCTGGTGGTGGAGCTCATGCCGCCTGGTCAGTCGCTCGCCCTCTCTCAATCCATGCAAGGCTGTGTGGTGCTGCACGACAACACATCATATACACGTTGGGTGTAACGATTACCATGCTTTCACCGTCTTCATCGAGGATCCGCGTTTGAATGCCGGCCTCGGGTGGCCTTTCTGTGCGGAGTTTGCACGTTCTCTCTCCCTGTGTCCGCGTGGGTTTTCGCCCGGGCACTCTAGTTTCCTCCCACCGTCCAAAGACATGCTGATGCATAGGTTAATTGGCCTGCTGACTAGATTGCCCCCCGGTGCCCTGTGATGGTATGGCGTCCCATCCTGGGTATAGCCCTGCCCTGCGGCAAAAACATGCAAACAAAATTCTGTGATAATGTATGCATTCATGATTGCTCTTCAGAGCTGTTCTTTCGGGATAGCCGTGTCGAGTGCTCTCCCTCTCTCCCGATAAGGGAAGACATAAAGGAAAACGATGATGATGATGACTGTAACAGCTGATGGAACTGGCATCAGCTCTTTTGCCACACACTGCGTCCTATATATGCTACGATGTTGGTGCCTGCAAACCGCCTGGCTGCCTCCTCCTCCTTCCTCTCTGCGGTTTTCCTCGCACCTCTGCGTCCGTTACCTCTCCGAATGAATACCTTCGACACTGAATGAATATGTGAAACGAGCAAATGGCGGGGAGCGGCGTTCTCGCCGGGCCACGACGACCTCGCGATGCGGAGTGTGTGATCTTGACACAAGGGTACGCAACCTAAAGTGGGGCGGCCTCTGCCTTAGCAAGCCGGTGTGATATATCTCATTAGCCTCAATTCAGGACACTGCTGGTCGGTTAAGTAGCGCCCAGAGGGTCACAGTGCTGCGGTCATGTCTGTGACCGTGCCGTATCAAAACGAGATGTCACGATGTTAATACCGCCCGCCTACCGTAGCCTTGATAATGACAGAGGTGAAGCAATTTATCATTCCGACCCGGAGTGCTGCTGCAGAGTCATGCAATAGATTCAATTGTAACACTAACGTCACTTTCATAGTGAGGCTCTGTTGATGAGTTTAGGTCGTGTGAAAAAGGTGTGTAAGTGAAGTGCACCCGTCGTCGATATGCCGGAGCAAACGAGCGAGCACATGCATCACTTACGTCGAGAGATGGCACCGACGTTTCGCTGAGCTTCCTGTCAGCATCATCAGGGACTTGGAGAGACAGGAAGCTCACATGACCTAAACTCGTAAGCAGAGCCTCACTATGAATAACTTGGTGATGAAAGCCTACGAGTTTATTTAACGCCACTTTGTTGGACTTTGGGCATGGTACTCTTCACCATCACTATTTATTAGGTAGAAGCGTTCACGTCGCGATCCCTGTCAAGTAATACTTGGTATTACCTGCACATTCTACCAAACACTTCGAAGCCGAGGAGCTGAAAGACAACGATGTCCAGAAGCTCAACAGATGCCAGAAGCCCCTCAGTCTGGAGCAAGAAGAGAGGCCAATGCCCGCCGCCTTTAAGGCCATCACTGACTATCATATCTCTAAATGTTAAAGGGCTGTCTGCAACTAAAGAAGAACTTGTTGCAATGGGAAACTCATATAACCATCACGCTTCGAAGAATCGAATCGAATTCGAATTAGGTAACGAACGTGTTACTGCTCTATACAGCTGATAGTAGTGTGTTGCCCTGGGTCTACTTCAGTGTGTGTGTGTGTGTACGCGGGGAGCGGACGTGTAGTGATTCGCGCGCTGCACTATGAGTTTAGACCACCCGAGTTCAATTCCTGCCCATGTCCACCGCTACCAGTAACGATTTTCTGAACCGCTCCTGGGGACCTGCCCTAGGTCGACTCAGCCGCCTCAAATTCGTATTTTCCGCGATGTATAAACATCGCCAGACGGGAGACAAAGGCGGCCGGGCATGCTGCTGGCTTGCCTCACCCACTCTCGTGCCACGGCGGCCTCATCGTAGGCGCTGCTCGCTAGCCGCACTTGGCCCCTGCTGTCCGCCGAGGCTATACGGGGGACCTTTGTCGGCGTGCATGCGAGAGCCGCGCGCTCCGACATCGCGCGTCAAGATGCGCACTTGCGCGCCTCTTTATTTCGCAGGGCTGAAGGGTGTCATGCTCGCGGCTATGATGGCCGCCCTAATGAGCTCGCTGACGTCCGTCTTCAACAGCAGCAGCACCATTTTCACCATGGACCTGTGGGCGCACCTGCGACCCCGCGCCAGCGAGCGCCAGCTCATGATCGTCGGAAGGTCCTGACCGCAGCCCTCACTCTCGCATGCGAGCTTCGCGCGGGCCGCTCCACTTAAGACGGTTGCTAAGAGTGAGATGCGGCGGGGCGGTGGGCGCGGCACGGTGAGTAGCGCCGCCGTCTCGCAGCATGGAAGGTCCCCGGATTCACAATCCCGGCTCAGGTGCCTTTCCGTGTGGAGTTTGCATGTTCTCTCTCTTCCCCCCCGTGTCCGTGCGGGTTTTCGCCGGGCACTCCGGTTTCCTCCCACAGTCCAAAGACATGTTGCTGCATAGGTCAATTGGCCTGCGGACTAAATTACCCACGGTGCCCTGTGATGGACTGTCGTCCAATCCTGGGTATAGCCCTGCCTTACGCCCTGTGTCTACCCGGATAGGCTCCGGCTCACCGCGACCCTTGTACAGGATTAATTATTTGGCCGATAGCATCATAATATATAGGAAGCCGTGTGTGGCAATATGGCGCCGGCAACACCGCCTGGCTGCCTCCTCCGCCTCTCTGCGCTTTCCTCGCTACGCCTCTGAGTCGTTCTCTCGTCGAATGAGTACCTTCGACAGTGAATGAATATGTGTGCGTTATAAATGTAAAATTATTATTATTATTAGATGTTGTTGTTTATCTACTGTCGACATTTGTCCTCATGGGACTCAACTTATCCTATGTAGACTATACAATCACACTGTTGAAGGACACGGGCTGTGGTGACCTCTTCACATTGACGGTGACAGGATTGTTTCTGTAAATAAACACATACACATTGATTTATAATTACCAACAACAGTCACTTAAAGCCCCTTGTCAATCCACCTCTTCATGCTGTCACTTGTATGCGATGTTTTACTATAATTGATCAGTTTGGGGGCGGCACGGCGGCGCGGTGAGTAGCGTTGCCGCCTCACAGCAAGAAGACCCCGGGTTCGAATCCCGGCTCGGGTGCCTTTCTGTGTGGAGTTTGCGCGTTCTCTCTCCCCGTGTCCGCGTGGGTTTTCGCCGGGCACTCCGGTTTCCTCCCACGGTCCAAAGACATGCTGCGGCATAGGTCAATTGGCCTGGGGACTAAATTTCCCCCCGGTTCCCTGTGATGGACTAGCGTCCCATGCTTGGCATAGCCCTGCCTTCCGCCCTGTGTCTGCCGGGATAGGCTCCGGATCACCGCGACCCTGAAGAAGGGGACACGTCACTCACCACTGATGTTCGTCTTGGTGATCGAACTCAGGTTGTGGAATTCACAGCACGGTCAACTAACCAGCGCACATCCACAAACATAACATTGAATGTCACACATCCACAGTAATTCTGCAACTGAATGTGCACGAGGGGTGCTGCTGTGTAATGGTTAACACAGTGGACTTGCGATCCATCCATTGTCAGAAACCGCTTAATCCTGTACAGGGTTGCGGTGAGCCGGAGCCTATCCCCGGAAGACACAGGGCGCAAGGCAGTGCTATACCCAGGATGGGACGCCCGGCCATCACAGGGCACCGGGGGAAATGTAGTCAGCAGGCCAATTAACCTATGCAGCAGCATGTCTTTGGACTGTGAGAGGAAACCGGAGTGCCTGGCGAAAACCCACACGGACACGGGGAGAACATGCAAACCCCACACAGGAACCCCCCCGAGCCGGGATTTAAACCCAGGACCGTCTTGTTGTGAGGCGACAGCGCTACTCACCGAGCCACCGCGCCACCCATAGTTGAACCAATGATATTTAATTCCATCTTCACCACCCCTGCTCAGTGTAAATGGGTACCAACAGTTAGTTAGTCGATCAGCAGGTCGTGTTTGGTGGGGTAAAGTGTGGGTTAAAATCTTATCTCCTCTAAGACGTCTGGCCAGCATGAAAGTACTGGGGGAAATGCCATTTGAGTGCTCTCTCAAAGAGCTCCTTCAGTGGAGGCTCTTCGGCCAGTAGCAGTATTGAGCATATATTTGCAGGGCTGTACCTTTTAACGCCTGTATCTGTTGTTGGACCGTCAAAACCCAACAATGATTTGTGAATGATATAAGATGCTGTCGGGTTATTAAGGTAACATTTGGTTACATGTTTTGAAAGAGCTGTCGGTCGTCGATCTGTTTGTCAAGGTTCAGGAGTAGATTCAAACATCACAACTTGGCCGCCCATGTAGAAAATAATATAATATGAGCTTCCCGACTGATTGGGTTCATTGGATCATGTGTGCCACTGCCTACACGGCCTGTTAAATTAACACCGGAGCAGAGACAGACGCAACATCAATTTCCAAATCAGCTGTGCACTTTCTTTAAAGTGCCGAAACTTTTCTGCAGGCCTTTAAATCCCCGGGGATGTTGACAGGGTCAACGAAAAATAACCTCAAAGGTGCTTGATTTTTTTTTTTCTCGCGAAGTTACAAAGTGCAGGAGACTGCACCTTTTGATCTGCCGTCAGTTTGGCTTCTCGCAAAAGGTCAGACCGTTAACAGAGAAGTTTTATATCAAAGCTAATTGGTTTGTGAAATATCTGCTTGTGGAGAAGTACTGACCCGTGTGATAGTTATAAGCAGTTAAGGAAAATTACAAAACGATTTAGATTTTTTTTTCTCACAACATCACCCCCATTTAGAGTTAAGTGATTGTCTTATAATGGGGATTTTTCTGGGGGTTTTTATCACACAGAAAACATATTGTGTGACCAAAGCACCCTGAATAATCACCCAGAACGCAACTTCTTCTTCTTTGCGATTCTTCGAAGCACGATGGTCAGCCTCTGGACATCGTTGTCTTTCAGCTCGGCCTCGAAGTGTTTGGTAGAATTCGCAGGCAATACCAAGTATTTACTGATCTTACTGGATTTGAGGGGTTTAGCTGCGTTTACGCCTGTTAGCGCTCGGGTCCTCCCACCGTCCAAAGACATGCTGCCAGGTTAATTGACCTCCTGAATCAATTGCCCCCGGTACCATGTAATTGGACTGTGGGAGGAAACCGGAGTGCCCGGCGAAAACCCGCGCGGACACGGGGAGAGAACATGCAAACTACACACAGAAACCCCACCCCCGAGCCGGGATTTGAACCCGGGACCTTCTTGCTGTGAGGCTGCAGCGCTACTCACTGTTCAAACGGTTAAACATTGCGATGGGAATCACATTCTCAGGAGCTTCACAAGGCTCGACCCATTGGGCCACCAATGTTGACGGGCACCGAATCTCGGTTTGCTTGACCGGGGATAACCCTTTGACGTGCGAGAGAGTGCGAGCCGCCTCATTCCTCCGCACCTTCCTCCGCAGGGTGTTTGTGTTGGTGCTGGTGGGCCTGAGCATCGCCTGGATCCCCGTGCTGCAGGCCTCCCAGAGCGGCCAGCTGTTTGACTACATCCAGTCCGTGACGGGTTACTTCGCGCCGCCCATCCTCATGGTCTACCTGCTCTCCATCTTCTGGGAGGGATTCAACGAGCAGGTCTGCCGCCGCCGCCCTCTGCACACTCAACCATCCGTTTCGTTGTCAGAAGCCTATCCCGGCAGACACAGGGCGCAAAGAAGGGCTATTACCTATGATAGGACGCCGGTCTATCGCGGAGCACCCGGGGGGCATTTTAGTCAGCAGGCCAATTTAAGCTGTGCAGCAGCATGTTTTTTGGATTGTGGGAGGAAACCGGAGTGCCCCGTGGCGAAAAGCCACGTGGCCACGCAGAGAACGTGCAAACTCCACACAGAAAGGTACCCGAGCCGGGATTCGAACCTGATCTCTCTTCCTGTGAGACAAACCGTCAGCTTAAACGCACGGACGTCCAGACCAAATCCAAACATAAAGGTGCAAATTCCCCGCGTGGTCATGGACGAGACAGAGCTACGGATCGGTTCAGAAAATCACCAGTGATGATTTTATGAACCGGTCCTGGGCCTCCCCTAGGTTGAGTCAGCCTCATATAAGTAACTAGTGTCCGTGTTTAAACATTGCCACTAGGGAGACAATGGCGGCCGGGCGTGGTGCTGGTCACCTACCCCCTCGTGTGCCGTGTCAACTTCATAGGTGCTCGCTAACGGCGCTTGACCTTACAGTCTGTTAAGGCTATACGGGGCAGCTTTGTCTTTAGTAAGAATGCTAACCAATGCACGCATAAATGAACAATCACAGCGTGCGCCGGTGTAAGACACTAACCTGCAGTGAGCTCATTAGATTGACGACTCGATTGACTGCAGAGGGTTAAGGCCGATCGATGGCCGGTGCGTGCGTTGTGAATCCAGCAGGTGCAGGCTCCGCTGCACGATCTCTCGTGATGCAAAGTCAATGGGGCTTTATTTAGCTCGTTCGTCCAGAGTGCCTCATCACGCTGCACCAATTTGTAGCACCAGACTGAATCCTGTTGTTCGTTGGTTTCGAACAACAGAGGGGGAGGCGAGGCGGAGGTGGCTTGGGGCGGGGGGGTGCATTGGAATTGAGACCAAGGGCGCCTCGTAGAATCGAGGTAGCGGTGGGGAGAGGCACCAACTGAATGTGTAGCCGGACCGTTGAAAACGAAACGAAGCACTGGCGGCTCGTGGCTCATATCTTGATTTGTGTTTGAAATGTTGCAAATGATGCACTTGTTCCCTCTCAGTGTCGAATAGGGGATCAAGGTAGAAGCGTTCACGTCGCGATCCCTGTCAAGTAATACTTGGTATTACCTTGCAAATTCTACCAAACACTTCGAAGCCGAGCTGAGCAGATGCCAGAAGCCCCTCAGTCTGGAGCAAGAAGAGAGGCCAATGCCCGCCGCCTTTAAGGCCAGCACTGACTATTATATCTCCAAATGTCGAAGGGCTGTCTGCAACTAAAGAAGAACTTGTTGCAATGGGAAACTGTCACATAACCATCACGCTTCGAAGAATCGAATCGAATTGGAATGTTGAATACGCTACGTATAATTAATTTAGTTTTTCCCATCGTAATGTCTAACTGTATTTTATTTTATTTGTTTGGTCAAATTATGTGCAAAGCTGCGTGTAAATTGTTATTTTTTTGTTTGCTTAATTTGTTATTTATATTTATATATTTGTCAATTGGCGTGTTTGTTGTGTCGCAGGAATCACTTAAAGAGCTCGCAAAGCTCTCTGGGCATTCTTCTGCCGTAATTATAAACATCTATCTATCTAATATGTCTCGTGACGGCTGTGAAGCTGAGTGGTGAGTGAGGAGACCCGAGGGTCGCGGCAGGTTGTTAGCGCCGTTTTCACCGTGCGTGTCAGCATTTGTATTAGGCCGTCGAACTCTCGACTCGTGAAACACTTTTCAATTGTTTGCCAATTTTGCAATGCGGAAGGTGAAGCGGGTGTCTCGAGGCGCCGGCTCAATAGGTAATATTTCTCAAATGTAGCCACTGAGATTGAATGTATTGACCTCAGCTGTTTGTGGTAGATCCGACACCGTTCTGCTGTTTTACTGCACGATAAATGAATGGTCCGGGCAAAGTGCCAGCTTAAGCTTCGGGTCTCCGACACCTTTAATCCATCAATCTCATTCACACTGCCCAAAGGCCGCTGAGGCGTCATTATATTTTAACGTACATAATTTATGGAGACGTGTTATGTTTACGTTGTGTTTTAAATGTGCATTTCCATATTTCATATAATTTGTCTCAATCAGACCCAAATAGGACATTATGACAGTTACATAATTTCAGAGCCTCTGCATTAAAAACATCCATCCATCCATTTTCAGAAACCGCTTAATCCCGTACAGGGTCGCGGTGAGCCGGAGCCTATCCCGGCAGACACAGGGAGCAAGGTAGGGGAACACTGAGTAGGGGACGCCAGTCCATCGCAGGGCACCTGGGGCAATTTTACTCAGTAGGCGAATTAACCTGGCAGCATGTCTGTGGACGGTAGGAGGAAACCGGAGTACCCGGCGAAAACCCCACGCGGACACGGGGAGAACATGCAAACTCCAGAACAGAAAGGCCCCCGAGCCGGGATTCTTGCTGTGAGGCGGCAGCGCTACTCACCGCGCCACCGTGCCGCCCGTTTCTATTATAAATGAAGCAGAAAAGTGTTTGCAATGTGCACCACACGTGTGAATGCTGTACACACAGAGGGTTCATGATGGATAGCAGTGTCAATAAACCAGCGACAATTGGTGCCCTCATTGAAAGACCTCCATTCATCAGTGAATACAGCCTGATGTAGTGAAGCTCTGTTTATGAGTTTAGGTCATGTGAAAAAGTGTGTAAGTGTAGTGCACCCGTCGATATGTTGGAGAAAACAAGCGAGCACACACAGCACTTACCTTCAAAGATGGTACCGACGTTTCGCTGAGACTTCCACTCAGCTTCATCAAGGTCTTTTTCCAAACCCCGATGAAGCTGAGCGGAAGTCTCAGCGAAACGTCGGTACCATCGTTGAAGGCAAGCGCTGCCTGTGCTCGCTCGTTTTATTTTTCTGCTGTCTTTACAACCTACGTCCTATAATTTATCGCTATTGCTTGATTCTCAGTTTATCTGTCTTGATGTTATTGACATGCCGTTCTCTCCACAGCCTTATAATAATAATAACAGCATTTATAGAGCGCCTTGTGCAGCGCTTTGTGACCTTCAGGTGAAAGGCGCTCTATAAATGCTGCTGCTATTATTATTATGATGAATGTGTTGTCTTGGTGTCGCCGAGCGCAGGGGGCCTTCTGGGGTCTCATGGTCGGCTTCGTGGCCGGCGTCACCCGCATGGGCCTCGACTTCGGCTACGGGACGCCGGCGTGCGGCGACCGCGACCCGCGGCCGGCCGTGCTAGCGCGCGTTCACTTCCTCCACTTCACGGTGCTGCTGTTCGTCCTCGTGGGCGTCGCGATGGTCGCCGTGTCGCTCGCCACCCGGCGCCCGGCCGCTGCCCAGGCGGACGTGAGTTGGCAGGGCGCAGTGGCGGATCGTTCGTTTGTTATCGGTAAAGGGGCACGGTGAGCTGGAACCTATCCCGGCAGACACGGGGAGCACGGCAGGGCAATACGCCAGATCCCTGTCAAGTCCTACTCGGTATTACCTGCAAATTCTACCAAACACTTCGAAGCCGAGCTGAAAGACAACGATGTCCAGAAGCTCAACAGATGCCAGAAGCCCCTCAGTCTGGAGCAGGAAGAGAGGCCAATGCCTGCCGCCTTTAAGGCCAGCACTGACTATTATATCTCTAAATGTTGAAGGGCTGTCTGCGACTAAAGAAGAACTTGTTGCAATGGGAAACTGTCATGTAACCATCACGCTTCGAAGAATCGAATCGAATTCGAAACGGTCCCACAAGCTGGTGTGAATGTGGATCCGTGATTTAATAAGCGAGACCAGAGTAGAGAACCCGTTACGTGTAAATACTGTGCGTAATGCCGATTAACTCGCCGATCGACATTATTTTTCATCCTCCACTGTGCCCTGTCGACAACCGTCGACACGTTATAGTACTGCCTTACAACTCATTTTATGAATTAATGATAGTTCTCAGTACTAGAGCCCTATAATTGAGTCTTGGGGGCATACAATCAAGGAGTCGGAGTTGGCCCCAGGCACATCACCAAACCTCTGCACACCACTGGCAGTGCGCGGAGCGGGCACGCTCCGGTTTTCCAATTCCGAGGCTCCCAACACTAGCCTCGGAGGTGGTATAAAACAGGCTACCCCACGGCGGGGGGTATAAATCCATCCATCGATTTTCAGAAACCGCTTAATCCTGTACAGGGTCGCGGTGAGCCGGAGCCTATCCTGGCAGACACAAAGCGCAAGTCAGGGGTATACCGAGGATAGGACACCAGTCTATCGCAGGGCACCTGGAGCAATTTACTCAGTAGGCCAATTAACCTGGCAGCATGTCTTTGGACGGTGGGCGAAAACCCACGCGGACACGGGCGGTATAAATTGGCCTAAATTATACCCCTGGGTATAAAGTGGACTAGGTCAGAATATACCCGGGGTACAAAACAGGCTAAGCCACTTTAACCCAGGGTATAGTCTTGGCGGGGGTATGCCTTTGGCTGTTACACCGCACCGCGTTGCGGGAAGATTAAGTTCTCGTGTTGTATCGATGTATCTTTGTCACGGCTAGACGTACGGCATTTAATCTTTTAACACAAAGGTTTTCGTGACCAATGTTATCCACAGCATAGCTCTCTTTATGAGTTGGGTCACGTAAAAAAATGTGTCGTAAACCCGCTTCCACCCGAAAAAAGCCAATTAGTAAATTCGTTACTAGTTACTAGTAACGATTCGTTACTAGTTACTAGTACTAGTAACGAATCGGCACGTTTCGTTCACGTGACAACCCTTTACTAATTGGCTGTGTCGGGTGGTAGCGGGCTTATTTTTACATGACCTAACTCATAAAAAGAGCTATTCTATGGTCAATTGCTCTTTTGGGATAGCCGTGTCGAGCGTTACTCCTCTGTCCTTTGTGAAGGCTATCCTCGAAATGGCAGTTCTTATCTCACTTTACCTCGCGTGGTGAAATTGTCACGCAACAGAGATACAAAAAAATGGGACTTTCCTATATA
>JAZEWU010000020.1:1456302-1478901 GCA_036362915.1 Geotria australis | reverse complement strand
TAGCGCGACGTGGTAAAAAGCTAAGGGTGCGGTCCTGCAACGCTGACAACTCTCCTGCACTGGCCATTCGTCCTGGGTGAGCTCTGAATATCCATACTTCACCCACCACACGCCATCCGTCCATTCACTAACTGTGGAGTACACATTGTTTACCGAACACTTCGAGGCCGAGCTGAAAGACAACGATGTCCAGAAGGCTGTCCATCGTGCTTCGAAGAATCGCAAGGAAAAAGAAGAAGTGCGCTCTGGACTGAGGGTCAATTGTGCTCAACATTATCCCACTGCGGCATTCAGCACAACGTGTTGTGGTTGTTGCAAGTTTAAACGGCTGCTATGCAGGTTGACCCCGATTCGTGGGGGTCTTGGAGCAGAATTTCACAGACAGAGATGCACGTCTTGATGCAAATGTTGCACTTGTTCTCTCACCAATAATCAGCTATTTTTTTTCCCCCATCGCAATGTATAATTGTACTGTATTTGTTTATTTGATTAATTATGTGCAATTCTGTGTGTGTGTGTTTTTTTTGTTTGATTCATTTGTTATTTTTGTATTTTTATTTACTTTTATTTACGTTTGTCAATTCGCACGTTTGTTGTGTCAATGCTGGAATCTCGTAAAGAGCTTGCAAGCTCATCGGGGATTTTGATGCTGTAATAATGAACATCTATCTATCTCTCTAGTCGGTCGGTCTTCGGATTGCTATTTGTCAGAATTGCTATGCACCACAGACATTCGCTGCATTTTCTTTTGTCCTACCGCTTGACTCTCAGTTTTCTGTCTCCCCGTTGTTGTTGTTGTGCCGTTCTCTCCACAGCTCGGAAAAAAAATTATTGCTGATTTTCCGTGCTCTGTCGTTGTTGACATGTCGTTCTCTCTGCAGCTTTGTGCAGCGCTTTGTGACCCTCGGGTGAAAGGCGCTATATAAATGCTATTATTATTATTATTGCGGCCTGTTCACCGAGGGAGACCCTAGCATGAGCACTGCCCACATAGCTCTGGGGTTCATCTGAACACGCAAACCCCTCCACCACGATACGCGCAATGTGTATTTGGAGTTAAGCGTGGGAGCAACTTTGGACATACGCGGCACACAACATATAATTATCCTTTAACTTATAGATCGTAAAATATCATTCGACATTCGTTAAAATGCACCCGGAGCTAAAAGAGCACCAAAGCACAAAATAAAACGGTTGCCTTAATGGAATGAAAATATCGCAGACATTAATCTTCGTGACATATGTGTATTTATTTTATTAAAGGTCCTTTTCCACTTTGTACTGATATGTTAATTGCCCACTGGAGAACTTGCAGTGATAATGATTGATGATGTAGTTGACGATGATATACGTTTGCAGGGCTCTTGATGTGTGTTAATCCAACATCACAGAAGGTGACTTGAATAATTCAAACAGTAAAACATTCTTTTATTTTAACGTTTTGTTCTTTTAAACTTCATCACGCTAGAA
The DNA here is from genome assembly GCA_036362915.1 of Geotria australis. Classification (NCBI taxonomy): domain Eukaryota; kingdom Metazoa; phylum Chordata; class Hyperoartia; order Petromyzontiformes; family Geotriidae; genus Geotria; species Geotria australis. The sequence goes on along the minus strand of JAZEWU010000020.1, from coordinate 1,477,431 downwards.
CTTATTAAACACACATTTCTTTCTGCCCGGCATTGGAATCACTGCGAGTCAGCAGAGCTCGCATATTAAGGTCGTAAAATACATCCATCCATTTTCAGAAACCGCTAAATCCTGTACAGGGTCGCGGTGAGCCGGAGCCTATCCCGGCAGACACAGGGCGCAAGGCAGGGGTGTACCGAGGATGGGGCGCCAGTCCATTGCAGGGCACCCGGGGCAATTTACTCAGTAGGCCAATGAACCTGGCAAGCATGTCTTTGGACGGTGGGAGGAAACCGGAGTGCCCGGCGAAAACCCACGCAGACACGGGCAGAACATGCAAACTCCACACAGAAATGCCCCCGAGCCGGGATTCGAACCCGGGACCTTCTTGCTGTGAGGCGGTAGTGCTACCCACTACGCCACCGTGCCGCCCTGAATTGTTTTAAATTATTGAAATATTGTTACGCGTGAGAAGCATGTTTGCGCCTATTCTGTTTGACAGCAATGGATGGGAAACGATAGTTTCCTCGGGTTTGGGTCAGTTGTCTGACAGTCACAATTACATTTAGGGACACTGTGCCGCTATTTCTGTGTTTATTAACGTGTCTCTCCACTCCAGCGAGCATTGAGTGATGCTCCTCTGTATTAGCAGTCCTGAGCAAATGATGTAAACTTCATATCTCTATATAAGAGACCACTAGACTACTGTCCCGGAATAAAAGATGAACATAAATATAAGACGCACCCCTACCTCCTCAGTCCTTTTAAAATATATGATTTGTACTGGTAAATTACGATGCAGGTAAATGAACTTTAACAACCACACCGATTGCGAACGTTATAGTATCTGCGACGAAATGCAATGTGAGAATGGAGTTCTGCAAGCAGAACTCCATTCTGAGTCTCGACGCGTCGGTATGAAAACTAAACTATAAACATTTTTAATAATGAGTTTGGACAAAGTACCAGTGAAACATTTCCTCTCCAGTCACTTAATAAAATGCACTACGTGGACTGAGTGGCACGTAGTGTGATTGGCAGGTAGAGTGATTGGCAGGTAGAGTGACTGGCAGGGAGATGGAGTGACACATAGACTGAGTGGAAAGTAGACCAAGTGGCAGGTAGATTGATGTTCTTTCCACACGCTCTGCCTCACACTCTCTCGATTTTAAATGAGCATTAGCTCTGTTCATTTCTCTTGTCCCATCCTTGTCAAAGGCTGCGTGACTTTTACGAGTGTCCTTTGTGCCGCAGGTCACGCTTACAGAAAATGCGAGATGAACGGAACGTGGAAAATGTCAACAGCGAACCGGTTGTGGGCAAACTACTCCGAGTGTACGGAGTTCCTCAATCCGCACGTTCAGACCAAGGAGAAGGTGATGGAACCCACAGCACAATTTAATAATAATAATAGCATTTATATAGCGCCTTCCACCCGAGGGTCACAAAGCGCTGCACAAGGCTGCGGAGAGAACGACATGTCAACAACGACAGAGAACGGAAAATCAGCAACAATTTTTTTTTCGGGTTTTTTTTTTTTAATAATCTGAGCTGTGGAGAGAACGGCATATCAGCAACGGGGGAGACAGAAAACTGAGAGTCAAGCGAACCACACATAGCAATTCACAACATCGGCATGGCACACTTTGTCGTGAATTAATTGTGTCTCCACCACCAGTGCGTGATGACAAAACACGCTCATTGTTGTTGATTAATGCGAATGCTATGGGAGAGCTATGGTTGTATGGATGGAGAGCTCATGCGAGAGACATATATATATTATCTTTTGTTGCTCTAGATAATTTTATAGTGAGGTTTTCTGTTTGTGAGTTTAGGTCATGCGAAGGTGTGTAAGTGAAGTGCACCCGTCGATATGCCGGAGCAAACGAGTGTGAGCACGTGCATCACTTACCTCAAGAGATGGCACCGACGTTTCGCTGGCATTACAGCTAGCATCATCATGGAATCAAAAAAACACTCATTAATTATTTGGCCGATAACATCATAATATATAGGAAGCAGTGTGTGGCAATATGGCGCCGGCAAAACCGCCTGGCTGCCTCCTCCGCCTCTCTGCGCTTTCCTCGCTACGCCTCTGAGTCGTTCTCTCGTCGAATGAGTACCTTCGACAGTGAATGAATATGCGCGCGTTATAAATGTAAAATTATTAATTATGATCACTGATGTAGGTTTTCACGGCTCGATTCATGATGGTTGCTCTTCATAGCTGTTCTTTCGGGATAGCCGTGTCGAACGATCTCCCTCTCTCCCTCGCGACGTTTTGCCTCCCACGTTGATGATGCTTCCGACATGGGAGGCGAAACGTCGTGAGGGAGAGAGGGAGATCGTTCGACACGGCTATCCCGAATATGAAGAGCAACCAATATGATGATACCATCCATAGGAACTTACGTAAACTCGGCAACTGAGTGGTGAAGTATGACCAAACAACTCCCACGACTGATGGAGCACATTGAGCGAGGCTATTTACAGCTCGGATTATAAAACAAAAAAACAATTTGTTGCTGATTTACCGTTCTCAGTCGTTGTTGACATGTCGTTCTCTCCGCAGCCCTGTGCAGCGCTTTGTGACCCTTGGGTGAAAAGCGCTCTATAAATGCTATTATTATTACTGCAATTTACTGGCAAATGGCTGCTATTGCTTGTTGTTTCAATCAACGAGACAGCGATCTTAGCAATCTGCACCCAGAGATACTTTGTCGCAATATTTCACTCTGATCGTATCTCAGCTTCATTTCCTATTCAGGCACCATAGTTCATTTGTCTTGCCAAATGATGAAATTGCCAAATTTCTCTTGCCAAAGGAAACACTCAGCCACACGGTGTCCAGAAAAATAACACATACGGACAGGTATTTACACGCCGAGTCACACCATCAAGCGGAACAAAAAAAGCGCACAATAGCAGCAACGCCTGAAGATGCCTCCGACGCGGGAGGCGAAACAGCTCTGTGCTTGACACGGCTATCCAGGGGCACCCGACAAAGGGGGATTCGATTCGATTCGATTCTTCGAAGCGTGATGGTTATGTGACAGTTTCCCCATTGCAACGAGTTCTTCTTTAGTTGCAGACAGCCCTTCAACATTTAGAGATATAAGAGTCAGTGCTGGCCTTAAAGGCGGGCGGGCATTGGCCTCTCTTCTTGCTCCAGACTGAGGGGCTTCTTGCATCTGTTGAGCTTCTGGACATCGTTGTCTTTCAGCTCGGCTTCGAAGTGTTTGGCAGAATTTGCAGGTAATACCAAGTATTAACTTGACAGGGATCGCAACGTGAACGCTCCTACCTTGATCAAGGGGGATGGGGGGTGGATCAACTGATCCTTTGTATGGGCGGTATCCTTTGATCTGAGAGAGAACGCTCGACACGGCTATCCCGACGGAACAGCTTTGAAAAGCAACCATCAACAAATGGTAAAATCAACATATCGATGCGGGACCAAGCGCCCGCGCTTCCGGCACGAGAAAATATGCTCGCCGGAGTGTGCCTGCGAAGGAAATCACGTCTATCGAGCCTGCCAATCTCATTGACCCCTTGCAAATACACCGCTGGCCAGTGAGCACCGGGTGATCGAGTTGGGTCAGCTATCTCGAGCCCGGCCTGTCACAGCCGCACGATCAATAACCCTGCCCGCTGGGCGAGTGCGGACAGCGGGTGGGTTCGCGAGTGCAAGTAACGGAGCGGTTGCCTCGGATGGGCGATGAACCGCTTCACCACAGGTTTGATCGGTTCATTTTCGCAAGCAATCCGGGGAGGCGTGGTGTCAAAAGCGTGCCACCTGCTAAAGAGTGGCTATCGAAGACACTGTGACAAAGACGGCGTCATTCACTGAAATACGAGATTGCGCGTTTCAGCCCCAAGTGCGAAGACGTCCCTGCTGTTTGAGAGTGCCGTAATGACCGGTTGCGCGGGTCGTGAGTTAAACCCCGCATTGGAGCCACGCTTCCTGGCTCGATGCATTGAGTACCGCGTTATTGGTTTCTAACAATAGTGATCAAGCAGAGAGACTTGTGCCCCCCCCCCCGGCCGGGGCCTGCCAACGGAAGTGTGCGGTGGCCCAATACACGTTTAGCGCAAGGAGACACCTGCGTGGAGACAATCATGCAGCCACTAGAGGCGCTACATTCATTAATTCATTGTCAGAAACCGCTCAATCCTGTACAGGGTGAGTCGGAGAATATCCCGGCAGACACAGGCTGCAAGGCAAGGTTATACCCACAGGATAAGACGCCGGTCCGTCACATGGCACGGGGGCAATTTATTGAGAAGGCCAATTAAGCAATGCAGCAGCGTGTCTTTGGACTGTGGGAGGGAACCGGAGCACCCAGCGAAAAACCCACGCGGACACGGGGGAGAACATGCAAGCGCCATTCTTTGTGGAGTTTGTGTGTTCTCCCCATGTCCTGCGTGGGTTTCCTCCGGGTTCTCCGGTTGCCTCACATAACTTAAAAAAAAACAATCGTAATTAGTTGGCCGATGACATCATAATATATAGGAAGCAGTGTGTGGCAATATCTTGGCGCCAACAAAACGCCTGGCTGCCTCCTCCGCCTCTCTGCGCATTCCTCGCTACGCCTCTGAGTCTTTCTCACGTCGAATGAATGCCTTCAACATTGAATGAATATGGGTGCGTTAAAAATGAAAAATTATTACGTAATGTTTTTGTTTCAGAACAGATAAACTGCTTAGAGTGGGTATCGCTGCTGCCTCACAGCAAGAAGGCCCGGGGTTCGAATCTCAGCTCGGGTGCATTTCTGTGTGGAGTTTGCATGTTCTCCCCGTGTCCGCCTGGGTTTTCGCCGGGCACTCCGGTTTCCTCCCACCGTCCAAAGACAGGTTAATTGGCCTAATGAGTAAATTGCCCCAGGTGCCCTGTGATGGACTGGCGTCCCATCCTCGGTATACCCCCTGCCTTGGGCCCTGTGTATGCCGGGATAGGATCCGGCTCACCGCGACCCTGTACAGGATTAAGCGGTTTCTTCTTCTTCTTTGCGATTCTTCGAAGCACGATGGTCAGCTTCTGGACATCGTTGTCTTTCAGCTGAAAATGGATGGATGGATAAACTGCTTAGGCCCTTTGTATCCAACCGTGTATTGAACGCCTGCGTGTGGAGCCCTGTGGCCTGGCATTGAAGTCCCGTGACCGTGTGCAGGAATCCATCCACCGTCTCTCGATTCTCTACACCGTTGGCTACTCGGTGTCGCTGGCGTCGCTGGCTGTCGCGCTCTGCATCCTCACCATGTTCAGGTAAACCGCCATGAAGACATTCGATAACATTGCACTCACCTGTGCCTGATTTGGGTTTTCACGGCTCGACGCATGGCGGTTGCTTCTCAAAGCTGTTTTGTCGGGGATTGGGCCGTGTCAAGCGTCTTTGCTCGGCTGAGGCGCGTGTGGTGGTTTCTTACGAATGCGGTACACTGGATGTCTTGTGTCCGCCATGGTTGTCCGTAGTAGGTCTACGCTTACGCAGAGTAGAATGCGTCCATCCATTATCAGTAACCGGAGCCTACCCCGGCATACACAGGACGCAAGGCAGGGCTATACCCAGGTTCGGACGCCAGTCCATCACAGGAAATTTGGTCAGCAGGCCAATTTACCTACACAGCAGCATGTCTATGTACCGTGGGAGGAAACCGGAGTGCCCGGCGAAAACCCACGCGGACACGGGGAGAACATGCAAACTCCACACAGAAAGGCACCCGAGCCGTTCAGTCCTCCTGAATTGCAGTGTGTGTTTCAGCTTGTAGAAATTCGGAACGGTGTAATGTTCCCTGCCGCGTTGTATCGGCTATCCCAAAAGAACAGCTTTGAAAATGAAACTATCGTTACACTTCACCGTATTATTGAAAACTCCATCGTCACCTTCACGCGCTACAATTATTGTCATTATCATTGTTATCACCAAGTGCTAAGTGTATCCTTGCAGGAAATATTCCCCGGAGGGGAAGTGTTAACTCTCGCGTTAGGGGACGCTGGCAGATTTTTGCCGCTCTTAAGATTGTCCGTTTCACGACCTTTCAGTATATTCGAAGCAGCCTTAATCTTTTTTTGTTGCTTTGGTTTTTTATTTATTTACTTTACACCGTTGACATGCCGTTCTCTTCGCAGCCTTGTGCAGCGCTTTGTGACCCTCGGGTGAAAGGCGCTCTATAAATGCTATTATTATTATTAGCACACGGCAGCATCCAGCAGCACTCTTGAGGAAAGGGACAATTTTGGTAATTGTTGGGTAAATCTGTCCCATTTTCCTTGCAGCATATGGCCAGGCATCACTGCGGTTCGAGCGTTCATCTCCCAATCATAAGGGTGCAAGTTCATCGGGGGGAACACGGTCCATCAATTCTCCGGGTTGAGATATTTCCCCCAGGTGCAGGATTGGGGGGGGTCACCATCCTATGGACAGAAGAGCGAGACAGAGCCAACATCTCGGCACGTCACCACTGACCCGCACCAACAGTCCAAGCCAGAGGAAGGAAAAAATGTTCCCGTGAAGGCGCAGGTAGGAAGAGAGCCAACATCCTGGCGCGGCAGAATTGAGCCGCATCGGTAGTCCTATCGGCTAGGACCTAGCCGGAGGACTTGAAAGGGTTAACGGTGACGCTGTGGCTTGCAGGAGGCTTCACTGCACTCGCAACTACATCCACATGCACCTGTTCGTGTCGTTCATGCTGCGGGCCGCGAGCATCTTCGTGAAGGACGCCGTCCTCTACTCGGACAGCGGCCTGAGGCTCACCTCCCCGGGACTCTCGTCTCCAGCCGGAGCGCCGCACAGATTTGTACTTTGTTTTTTTTTTTACACGGGGTTTACCGGTCAGAGGGCAAGAATTGCGAATTGGCTCTCGCGAAGCGGTGATGAAAGCCAGCCGGTTTAAAGGAAAGAGGGATAAGCAGAATATACCGTGCCCTCCCGCCCCAGAGATTCACTTTGCGGAGCGGGATTAGCCTGCGGGTTAAGTGAGCGACAGCACGGAGCCTCGTGTGAAGGAGTCTCAGCGGCAGAACATTCCCTCCCTGCTACTGCTACACTGGGAAGGGGCCCTTGTAACATAGCCTGCCCTGGCGGTCACACTTGCTTTGGTAAATGTTGGTGTACAATTCTTATGAGCACATTTTAAATGTGCAAGTGAATGTCCTTTATTAACTCGTGTAATTAGCACGATTACAAATATTTTCGACAGATTTAAGTTACTCTGCAGAGCTGCTCTATCGGTATAGCCGTGTCTAGCGCTCTCCCTCTCTCCCTCGCGACGTTTTGCCTCCCACGTTGGAAGCATCCTCAGCTTCCAACGTGGGAGGCGATACGTCGCCAGGAAGGGAAGGAGAGCGCTCAGTGACACGGCTATCCTGAAAGAGCAGCTCTGAAAGCATCCCCAATCCGTCGCCACCTCTCACGATCCTGTCACGGATTCATGACTCCGTCTGCTCAGTAGACACCCTCCCACACTCTACGTCAGTTGCATACCTTCTGTAGAGAAATAATAATAATCATAATCTAATTTTGTAACGCGGGCATATTCGCCGGGCGCGTTGCACCCGTTGATACGGAGGCGCGGAGACACCCTGCTCGGTCGGTTTGTTGTGAGTCGGTGAAGAGGTGACTTGAAAAAAAAAATTGAAGGTTGTGGAGGACTGTGTTTGGCGCAATAGGTGTTGGAAGGCTATGCCAGGATGTGGGTGCAGCGACCGAGAATCGTCGTTGCGCGAAGGTTGTGCGTGAACGCGGTGTGTGGAGTAGGTGCTGTGATGAGCTGAACAACACATAGCGCGGCGGCGGTACAGTTCTGTTTGTTGACTGTAACATCTCGAACGCTTGGCGAATCAAATAATCATTCTCAGTAAAGCGACTTATGCAGTAACCCTTTATAACACTTCGAGGCCGAGCTGAAAGACAACGATGTCCAGAGGCTGACCATCGTGCTTCGAAGAATCGCAAAGAAAAAGAACACTTGGAAAAAAATGTTAAGTTGGCACCAGCAAACCAGTGCCTGATCTTACATGGGATTCCCGGCTCTATAAAGACAACCGTACAGCGGGTATACGGCAGCGTGCTTTGTTAATGTAGAAGCAATGTATCAAGATGGCCGTGAGTCTCAAACAACTGGCTCAGTCTTCTTCTTCTTTGCGATTCTTCGAAGCACGATGGTCAGTTTCTGGACATCGTTGTCTTTCAGCTCGGCCTCTAAGTGTTTGGTAGAATTCGCAGGCAATACCAAGTATTACCTGACAGGGATCGCGACGTGAACGCTTCTACCTTGACCCCCATTGGCTCAGTATAAACTACCTAATCTCCCTCGACACCTTGATTTAACAAGCGTTATATTATTCAATTTACCAGACAACTGCAATCTCAGTCACTGAGATCGGTTGTATTGTCTGCTAGAGACGGATTACGCGTGAAATTTATAACGGTATTCAATGATCATCTTACTGATGAATTGGAAGTCATTGATTTTAACGAGGCTTCTCGGCAATGAAAGCGGACAAGTGCCTCCTCTGACCGGCCTGTTCCGTCTCGTTAATGCCGATGTTACAGCAGAGAGTACGACGGCGCTTCGTTACTGTATACACGACAACAAACTGGGCAGCTGTGAGAATCTCAGCAGAGGCGCGATAGATAGATAGATAGATCTATAGCTCCATCCCTCCATCCATTTGTAAGAGACCACTTAATACAGGGTCGCGGTGAGCCGGAGCCTATCCCGGCAGACACAGGGCGCAGCACACAGAGATATACCCAGGATGGGACGCCAGTCCATCACAGGGCACCGGGGGCAATTTAGTCAGCAGGCCAATTAACGGATGCAACAGCATGTATTTGGACTGTGGGAGGAAACCGGAGTGCCCGACGAAAACCCAAGCCGGGATTCGAACCCGGCTCCTTCTTGCTGTGAGGCGGCAGCGCTACTCACCGCGCCACCGTGCCACCCAGGTAGATAGATGTTAGATATATATATATTTGTTATTCCAGCAGAAAAATACCCAGTGAGCTCGCAAACTCTTTACGGGAATCCTGCGACACAACAAACACAATCGAAGCTGCATCCTGACGAAATGCCGACCTGCAGCCTCTCCATGTGGTCTGTGCAGACGCCACACATTTGGCAAAGTTATTCCTGCAAAGGTCATCACAGTCGATCATTGATTTTTCCTTTAGAGCCCCCAAATGCCCCGTGAACTCTGCTTTATTGACAGGGAGGCCTGACAACCGCATACAATTATATGTTAGAAGGCACGCGTCCAAAGGGAAATATGAAAGTGATTTAGTCTACATTTGTTAAATGCAGGGTGACGCACTGGTTATATCTGCGCCTGACAGACAGAATCGTCTTGCCCGAGGCGGTTCGATTCCCGCCTTCGGTGCCTTTCTGTGTGGAGTTTGTGTGTTCTCCCCCTGTTCTGCGTGTATATTCCTCCGGTTTCCTCCTACAACTTAAAACACAAAACACTGATTAATTAGTTGGCCGATAACATGATAATATATAGGAAGCAGTGTGTGGCAATATGTTGGCGCAGGCAAAACCGCCTGGCTGCCTCCTCCGCCTCTCTGCGTTTTCCTCGCGCCTCTAAGTCGAAGGTATTCGAATGAATGCCTTCTAAATATAAAATTATTGTTCTCTGGCAGTGTGCCAGCTTAAAGCAGTAAAACAAGCCTGTAACAATAATAATAATAGCAATTTATAGAGCGCCTTTCACCCCACGGTCACAAAGCGCTGCACAAGGGCCGCGGAGAGAACGGCATGTCAACGACGACATTAAAAACTAATAAAAAAAACAAAGCGAGTGGGTCGCATTGAGAACGTGTAATGTGAGTGAAACATCCTGTAGGGAAATTAGATGGATATACTAATCATGTACAGCAAGCTGTCGGTCAAATCATCTGTGGGGACTATGACTAGCTCCTTTCTTACGCTGATTTCCTCCCGAATGCATTGGATCCTACCTCAATACGTTTTTAGCCAGAATTCCCAAGCAGGCAGCTCGTGAACAAAATCTTGAAGCTCATTGAGATAGATAGATGTTTATTATTATAGCAGAAAAATACCCAGTGAGCTTGCAAGCTCTTTGCAGGATCCTTGCGACACAACAAACAACGCAAATCTACGAAGACAAAACTTAAAATAACGATATAACCGAACAGAAAAATAACACGGTTTCTAGGGGTGGCAGATGAATGCTGTTATTTGCTCCTGCTGTTTTTGTTACTTGAGCACGATTGTGCCTGCGTAGAATGCAGCACATAAAATGAGACAATAACATTTACCAGCATTTGGTCGTACACTGAGCCCATGGAATTAGATTTAATAATAATAACATTTATAGAACCGCGACCCTGTACAGGATTAAGCGGTTTCTGAAAATGAATGAATGAATGAACATTTATAGAACGCCATTCACCCAAGGGTCGCAAATCACTGTACAAGGCTGCGGAGAGAAAGGCATGTCAACAACATCAACGCAGATTAAGTGAGAGTCAAGCAATATCGATAAATTATAGGACATCAGACATAAAGACAGCAGAAAAAATACTAATAATTCTCCAACAAGCAAGGAGGGAACAGATGTTCCCGAGCAGACGCAGATCGGGAGAGAGAGAGAGCCAGCGTCTTGGCACGGCACCACTGACCCGCACCAACAGTCCAAGCCAGAGGAGGGAATAAATGTTCCCATGAAGGCGCAGGTAGGAAGAGAGCCAACATCCTGGCACGACAGCATTGAGCCGCATCAGTAGTCATTAAAGCCATCAAGTCTGCTATTTGTGTGTTTTTTCGCAAGTGATTTGCTGTTGTAAAGGCTTGTCTTCTGTGTGAATCAGTGTAGATTGATGTGCTGGGATGAGTGGGTGTTTGTGTATTTGTGCTTATCGCTTCAAGGTGCACGTCATTGTCGGGAGCAAATTAGAAATTGATTGAATGTTAATGTGGTCTGATTTCCTCACTTTTGTTGCTCACTACACGTAATTGAGTTAATGCATACATTTCCTGTCAGCTGCATTTGTGTTTAACCTAATAAAATAAGCAGTTACTAATTTAGGAATGTTATATTATTCAGCATTACTTTGCACTACATTGACAAATCTGGGCATTGGCAGGATTAAAGTCATGAATTCATTCATGAAATGTTTTGTATTGATTCCCGCTAAATGACCTTGCCTACCATTAAGTTTGGAGGTTTGGAAAGCCATGCAGCCATGCAATAATAATGGGTTATTCCCGGTTTCTCAGGAGATTGACACTGTCTCAGCAGCCTGCTGTCATAAATCACTCTTTAGTTCCATAAATGATAGTCCATCCATCCATCCATTTTCAGAAACCGCTTAATCCTATACAGGGTCGCGGTGAGCCGGAGCCTATCCCGGCAGACACAGGGCGCAAGGCAGGGGAACGCCAAGGATGGGACGCCAGTCCATCGCAGGGCACCTGGGGAAATTTAGTCAGTACGCCAATTAACCTAGCAGCATGTCTTTGGACGGTGGGAGGAAACCGGAGTGCCCGGCGAAAACCCACGCGGACACGGGGAGAACATGCAAACTCCACACAGAAAGGCACCTCGAGCCGAGATTCGAACCCGGGACCTTCTTGCTGTGAGGCGGAAGCGCTACCCACTACGCCACCGTGCCGGCCATAAATGATAGTAACTTTCAGTATTATTATTATTACCTGCCGATTCAAACAAGTTTGCAGATTCACTGCCCATTTCTGTCAGCTTTTCAGAAAGGAGAATCCCTTAGCCCAGACAACATTACCAGATAGATGTTTATTATTACAGCAGAAAAATACCCAGTGAGCTTGTAAGCTCTTTACGGGACTCCTGCTACACAACAAACATGCTAATTGTTGACAATAATTTAAAATATATACAAGATTCATATATAACTAAATTTAAATCAACCAACAACAAAACACATTTACACATAGCATTGCACACATTTTTCAAATAAAATACTACAAAGTAACCAGGTAATGTTAAGGTTGTGCATTGCGATAGTGAAAAAAAACGAAAGCATATCAAAGGTAGCGTCTTTCAACATTGAGAGGGAATATTGCAAAATTTTGAACATTTTAAACACAAATTAAGATTAGCGATCACAACCGGGCAGAAATTTCAATTCTAACTGGGATCTAAGTTTAGTAATGGACGGAAGTGACTAGCTTCAAGCTCATGGCTATATTGTTCCAGAAACGTGGCGCAGCTTTTTCTCCATATCTTGGAGTGAACCTAGGAACATTGAGCAGAAAGTACTTTGACCTTCTAAGGCTTACTTTGTTAATCTGTATGGTTAACAAATCCTTCAAATATTTTGCTGACTTGTGTAGTAAGACCTTAAGTATAAAAATGGCCCAATTAATACTTCTACGATTATTTAGGGAAGTTAGATTTGACTGAATATACAATTCACAATGGTGGGTTTTATAAGGTGCATCCAAAGCAAATCTAAGAGCCGAATGAAATCGAGGGTTGAATTTATTTAATGCGGTATGGGAGGCTGATTGATAGATAACGTCGCAATAATCACACAATGGTAGAAAAGTAGCCTTTACCGAGTCTAAGCGGAACCTAGTTCTTCTTCTTTGCGATTCTTCGAACCACGATGGTCAGCTTCTGGACATCGTTGTCTGTCAGCTCGGCTTCGAAGTGTTTGGTAGAATTCGCAGGCAACACCAAGTATTACCTGACAGGTATCGCGACGTGAACGCTTCGACCTTTGACCCCCGGAACCTAGTTGAGAAACAGTGTTTACGTCTATAAAGAAAGCCAATTTTATTTTTTGCAATAAAATCAATGTGAGGTGTGAATTCATTTTTTCGTCAATTATGAATCCAAGGTATTTGCATGCATCTACTTCTTCAATCTGTTGGTTGTCTAGTGTACATAATTGAAGCAGAAATGTTGTCTTATTTGGTGAGAAAAGCATACGTTTAGTTTTATTAGCATTAAGGACGAGTTTAAGGGAGACAAGCTGGTTTTGTAGGATATTGAAGTCACCTTGTAATTTTAGAATGACATCTTCTGGGTAATTTCCAGTCACTAATAATTTCGTGTCATCCGCAAACATGTTAATATCAGAATGTTTGAGAGAGGTGCCCAGGTCAATTGATTAACAAAATTAGATGGGGTTAACCCTGCTAGGCCTGCGAAGCTACTTATATTTGTTTGGCTGAGGTGCAAAGAGAGCAATCCAGTGCCTGAGACCAGGTAAAGCACTGGGCAGTGATAACCTCCCAAGCGAACTGTTGAGGAAATGTGACAATTGCGTGAATGCTGCCGTGAATGACATGATTACAACTGCCTGGACCACAGGATTAGATTAAATTGCTCTCTTAAGAAGGCAGCCTTCATTGATTATAATAGCGAAATCTCCTTCCTTAGCGTACGACAGAAGATCCTTGAGAGGATTATTTCACATCGCCTTGTCAGGCACACTGAGCAGAACCTTGCCAGAGTGCGAAAGTGGCTTCAGGTCAAGGCAAAGACAAAGATCCCCCAAGTATTTTTCTGCTGTAATAATACACATCTATCTATATAGCCTTAACAGTCTGTAGGGTCAAGTGCTGTTAGCGAGCACATGTGAAAACCTACATAGCACACAAGAGTGTGGGTTGTCAGCACCGCACCTGGTCAACTTTGCCTCCCTGTTGAAGATGTTAAAACACCGCACAAGGAACTCATCGTGAGGCTGAGTTGACCTAGGGGAGGCCCAGGACGGGTTCAGATTATCGTCACTGGTGTTTGCCGTGAGCGGGAATTGAACTCTGGTGGTCGGGTTCATAGCGCAGCGCGCTAACCGCTGCATCACCGCCGCCCACAAGGTGGTCCTGTGTGGACACCGTGTTCTTATCTGTCTGCTAGAGCCGAGCTGAATGACATTTCAACAGGACCGACCATATCTGCTTTATTTAGCTAATCAAGGCCTACGATTGTGGATTAGTCCCTCTGGCTTTCTGGGACGTCGATACTCTGCTCATATCCAGTCAGTACAGTAATGCAATTTATAATGATATTGACGACCGTCTTCGTCGCTTTATGCCCAGTGTTGACCTGGCCACGCCATCCTCTGTGCTCGGCAGTGCTAGCGCTAGGCAGAAAGCAGACCAAACAAATGCTTAGGGCCCCGAGCCGCTCAAGGGGAACCCATATTCTGCGCCTCACAAAAAGAATGGTCTTGCCCCAAGGCGGTTCGATTCCCGCCTTGGGCGCCTTTCTGTGCGGAGATTGTGCACTCTTCCCCTGTTCTGCGTGGGTTTCCTCCGGGTTCTCCGGTTTCGTCCCACAACTTACAAAAAACATTAATTAATTAGTTGGCCGATAACATAATATATATAGGAAGCAGTGTGTGGCAATATGTTGGCGCCGGGAAACCGCCTGGCTGCCTCCTCCGCCTCTCTGCGCTTTCTTCGCGCCTCTGAGTCTTTCTCTCGTCGAATGAATACCTTCGACATTGAATGATTATGTGCGCGTTGTAAATTTTCAAAATTGTTATTATTATTTTCATAAGCACTTGCCTTGGGGCCCAACAGCTCCTTCTGCTTAGGGCCCCCAATGGGCTATCTCCGGCACTGGTGTGAGGCTTCTAATAGCCGCTTGCCCGATACACGTTAGGAAGCTAAACATCCATCCATCCATCCATTTTCAGAAACCGCTTAATCCTGTACAGGGTCGCGGTGAGCAGGAGCCTATCCCGGCAGACACAGAGCGCAAGGCAGGGGAACACCGAGGATGGGACGCCAGTCCATCGCAGGAACGCCTGGGGAAATTTAGTCAGCACGCCAATTAAACCTGGCAGCATGTCTTTGGACGGTGGGAGGAAACCGGAGTGGAAGATGAACATGGACCTGTGGTATGTGGCTTCCCGTCAGCAGGCTGGATGCCGCGTGGTGGTGACGGTGTTCCTCTACTGCCTGGCCACCAGCTACTTCTGGGTGCTGGTCGAAGGGCTGTATCTCTACAGCCTCATCTTCCTCACCTTCTCTGCATCCGGACGCCTGTGGACGTTCGCCCTCATCGGCTGGGGTGATGCCCGATTGCAGCAGCCCGTCACGGGCTGTTGACTTCCATGTGCTTTAATCGCGGCTAGCAAAACGCGATTGCTATTCACGTGGGTTCGGCGATTTACGTCAACTGGAGTCCGCTTTGGTTTTTTGGCCCACTGAGTAAATTTGCCCAGGTGCACTTCGATGGACTGGCGTCCCATCCTCGGTATACCCCTGTCTTGCGCCCTGTGTCTGCCGGGATAGGCTCCGGCTCACAGCGACCCTGTACAGGATTAAGCGGTTTCTGACGATGGATGGATGGATGGATGAATGGAAAACACCATTTGCGCATGTACTCATCTCAGGAATGTGGGTGGAGAAGGTGACAGAGGTGTGAAACTACCGTGTGGCAGATTCACTCTCGCGGATCTCGATTGGCGGGTCTCCACCGCAACACAGACGTTATGTGGAAGCTACACTCTCGCAATTTGCAAAGGTCAGCGACTGATTTTACAGCTCATTGGCACTGCAGGCCAAACGCCTGGCTCTCACCACCAGAAGTTTCAAGTTGGATTCCCGCCTCGGGCACCTTTCTGTGTGGAATTTGTGTGTTCTCCCCCTGTCCTGCGCGGGTTTCCTCCGGGTTCTCCGGCTTCCTCCCACAACTAAAAAACACTCGTTAATTAATCGGCCTGGGAACGCCTGGAAATCCCCCCAGGAAGAGCTGGAATCTGTTGCTGAGGAAAAGGGATGTCTGGTCCACTCTCCTTGGAACTGCTGCCACCGCGACCCTCACCAGGACTAGCGGTTTAGAAAATGGATGGATTATTATATAAAACAATTGAATCACAACCCTGAATCGCAAAACTTGATTGAAACTTGAGGAGAGAAACCAAAAAATTGTTCCTTTGGTTTTTATTGGTTATTTTTTTCTTTGATTGTTGACATGCCGTTCTCTTCGTGGCACTTGTGCAGTGCTTTGTGACCCTCGGGTGAAAGGCGCTATATAAAACGCTATTATTATTATTAATAGCAATAACACCGAAACGCACTTCCAAGTGAACACAACGGCTCTGCACGTGTTTGCTGTCTCGTGCTGCGTGCCACTTCTCCCTCTAACCCACCTTCCCCTCTAACCGCCCCCACGCTCCTCTGCCGTCCCCCGGCTGCTGTCTTTTGCAGGGTTCCCCGTGGTGTTTGTCTTGGTTTGGGCGGCTGCCAGGGCCACGCTCGCGAATGCCCAGTGAGCAGAACGCGCACCTCTCTCTCCCTAGGGGCCAGGTGGTGAAAGTAACGTGAATCAGGCTACAGAGAAAGCCGTCTGGAGTTGGGCCAATAACTTTGAAGGACAATGCATTATCCATAGCATTAACTCGCACGGTTTGTGCCACAATCATATGTGGCTGCCCGCAAACTTGAGCCTTTGCATAAAGGTGTCCACTTAGATGTTTAAAGATCTTTACACTGTTTTCTCATTGCCGGAAAGGGTCAAACCGGAGCAGACGGGACAGGACTGGACCGGCTTACTTTCACCTCTGCCTTTGACACACATTGAACTGTTGTTTACCAGAGCAAACTCACAACACTGTCACGAGCCAAGTGTGTACATGTTGACGTGCTCTTCGTAAAATAATGTTTCTGAGAGTTATTACAATCGACGGTTGCTCTTCAGAGCTGCTCTTTCGGGATAGCACGTGTCGAGCGATCTCCATCTCTCCCTCCCGACGTTTCGCCTCCCACATCGGGAGCGTCATCAGGCGTCCAACATCAGGGAGAGAGGCAGATCGCTCAACACGGCTATCCCGAAATAGCAGCTGTGAAGAGCAACCGTCATGAAACGAGCCTTGAAAACCTACATCAATAACATTATAATCGTTTAAGTATTGTCCTAGTTGCAATGATGTAGGCGAAGGAGAGAGGAGGGACGTTCGACACAGTAATCCAGATATAACGGCTCTTGAGAGCAATGCTCGTTGACGTATCATAAGACAGGTTTGAATCCCACCTACTTTCAATTCAAAAGTAGGGCACGTCTTCAAAACCAGTCGGTTCGTGTGTGTGTGATCAGATTTGTATACCTTTATTGCACAGGCCCAACCTTGAGGGTGCATCTTATTTGCTGGACATCCTATAATCTGGATAATACACGGAGTAAAATAAGGTGGGGGCATTGTTAGTGACATGTGCAATAAATCTCGTGACCTCAATTTAATTCCCAATCGTGTTTAATACGTTTTAATATCTTTTAGCGGGTAGGGCGGCACGGTGGCGTGGTGAATAGCCCTGCCGCCTCACAGCAAGAAGGTCTAGGGTTCGAATCCCGGCTCGGGCGCCTTTCTGTGAGGAGTTTGCATGTTCTCCCCGTGTCCGCGTGGGTTTTCAGCGGGGCACTCCGGTTTCCGTTAATTGGCTTGCCGACTAAATTGCCCCCGTGCCATTGGATGGACTGGCGTCCTATCTTGGGTATAGCCCTGCCTTGCACCCTGTGTCTGCCGGGATAAGCTCGGGCTCACCACGACCCTGGATAGGATTTAGCGGTTTCTGATAGTGAGATGAGATGACATATTTTAGCCGGATGATGGTAGTGCATGCCTGTAATCTGGCGTTGTGGAGGCAAGAGTTGATGACTCGCAGACATTGTGAAACTCCCTACCCATGAGAGTCGAGGTGGCTTACCCTGGCTTCCCAGGAGACGGCGGTATAGAACATATGGATTCCACATGTTCCATCTGCAATCGAACAAGTGTTGGCCTTTCGCACATTTGGGTGCTGTCTGGGTGCTCCGGGTGCTCCCACGTGTAAACAATCATTAATTGACAAATAACAGCTTAATACATAGAGGACCGCAGGGCTCGGGGGGAGGAACGTGGTGCTGGCTCACCGCCTCGCTGCTTTTTCCCCGTATCTGTGTTTCCTCGCAGCTCTGAGCGATTCTCTATAATCGAGAGTGAGCGAGTAGAGTGTGCATTGCAAGTTGACACTATTGTCATATGTGACCTTGTCCCAGGGTCCTCTCCCATTCACAGATCGGGACTGCCACACACTGCGTCCTCTATATTATGATGTTATCGACCAATTAATTAATGAGTGTTTTTGTTAGTTGTGGGAGGAAAGCGGCGAACCCGTAGGAAACCCACGCAGAACAGGGGGAGAACACACTAACTCCACAGAAAGGCGCCCAAGGCGGGAATCGAACCGCCTCGGGCGAGATCATTCTTTCTGTGAGGCGCAGCTGTTACCAAAGCAAAAACATCACAATATATCCCTGTACATTTAATCTCAGCATATTAAAGCCTGGGTACAACTTCTCTCTTGCTAATGTACACTCTCATTTACCTTTTAAAGTGTGCAGCTGCCAATAATCTAAGCGAAATGAATGTTTAATTGTCCTGCTGTGATTTAGCAATCTCACAACTAGATACACGAAGCCCAAATCCGGGACAGCCTCTGATAAACTGAGATAGACGCGTGGAAATGCATCAATAGACAGCAATTCCCAGCAGACTTCGCTGTTCCGTTTTAAAGCTAATGCAATTTCATATCTAAACGAAAACACATTTACAGCCTGAACAAGAAACGTCACTCGATGTGCATGCCATTGTCCTATGCTCAGTATAATTGACGTGACAATTCCTGTAATATAAAGAGTGATTTGTTGGCGCATCAATGTGCCTTTGCAGGTTCTGTGTGAGCCAGCTACACGCGTCCAACATTTCCACCGGCCAATGTGTTGGTTTGCATGGTCCTTGCTGTCTGGCTCCCCGACACGTGTTTGGCAACGTGCTCCGTGCTGTTCGACACGATGTCCACAATATCGGACCTTCTTCAGATTGTTATTTTTTTGACGAAGGGTCGGACAACCTGCCGAATAACAAACAACACTCGGCACAACCTGAAAACACATTGGAAGGACATTTCTTCCAGCCATACATAAATTAGGAGCGGTGCAATGCCCTTTGTGACCCTCGGGTGAAAGGCGCTATATAAAATGCTATTATTCATAGTGAAGCTCCGTTTATGAGTTTAGGTCATGTGAAAAAGTGTGTAAGTGTAGTGCACCCGTTGAGAAAAGGAATCTGGATGAAAGCCGGCATATACATGTAATAAATTATTATCATTAGGAAGGAAATGTTCATCTCTTCGTTCATTGTCAGAAGCCGCTTAATCCAGTACAGGGTTGCGGTGAGCCAGACCCTATCCCGGCTGACACAGGGCGCACGGCAGGGCTATACCCACAATTAGACGCCAGTCCATCACAGGGCACCGGGGGTAATTCAGTCCGCAAGCCAATTAACCCACGCAGCAGAATGGATTTAGACTGTGAGAGGAAACCGGAGTGCCCGTCGAAAACCCACGCGGACACGGGGAGGGAACAAGCAAACTCCACATAGAAAGGCACCCGAGCCGGGATTCGAACCCGGGAGCCTTCTTGTTGTGAGGCAGCAGCGCTACTCACCGTGCCGCCCCTCAATGTTCACTTCTGCATGATTACATTCTTACCCCGTCGTGTCTGTGACCCGTACAGGTGCTGGGACCTCAGTGCCGGGTGGCTCAAGTGGATATACCAAGCTCCCATCCTGGCAGCGGTGGCGGTATTTATTTTACTCAATCATACTTAGCTTGCTCGAGGCCACTTTGAAGCTGTGGCTCACCTGCCCACAGCTTCAAGTGAAACGCACTGATCGTGTTGATCCGTAGCTCAGTCAGGTGAGGCCAGCGGCAGGTCGCCAGCGATTCATCTGCGATAACTGGGCGGCACGTTGGCGGGGTGAGTAGCGCTGCCGCCTCACAGCAAGAAGCCCCCGGGATCGAATCCCGGCTCGAGTGCTTTTCCGTGTGGAGTTTGCATGCTCTTCCCGTGTTCGCGTGGGTTTTCGCCGGGCACTCCGGTTTCTTCCCACAGTTCAAAGAGGTGCTGCTGCATAGGTTAATTGGCCTGCCGACTACATTCCCCCCACCCCGGTGTACAACGATGGACAGGTGTCTCATCCAGGGTATACCCCTGCCTTACGTCCTGTATCTGCCGGGATAGGCCCCGGCTCAACGCGACCCTGTACCGGATTAAGCGGTTTCTGACAACGGAGGGGTGTGTGGATCTTCGATAACTGCAACTTCCAAATTCACACACTTGTCGCAAATGAAGTATATCATCAAGTTTCCGTTGTGCCACTCTATTGGAGCCTGCTGAAATGCAGTCAAGGACTATCATTGACATGTAATGTACTGAATATATGTGTACTTAACGGTTGCGTGAATTTGAATGTCCTACTTCAGAATAATTCAACAGGTGCTTGAATTGGTAGCCACAAATTCTGCACTTACGTTTAGAACATGCCGTACCGCCAAATTCCTGCCTTGCAATCCTTGCATCCGTTGCCTGCTCTGCTCAACAGAAGTGGCAAGTGTTTGTTGATTGGCATATGGCGATTCATCAATTCACCGACGATACACACACATCGACTCGTGTGTGTGTGAGAATGCACGAGTTATTATCTACACAAAGCGTATTAGTATGATATGCACACGTATTTGAGCTGATGAATCACGTAAAACCTGCACAAATCACACCGGACATGAAAAACAAAAAGGCGAGACAGTAAAAAATCATGCGAAAATAATTGTAACGTCAAACCATGGACCCTTAACCATGACTATTCGTGGGATCGCCGTAGGATGCATCATTGCAAATGTAGTACTTTTTTTCACGACAAAAGGGACAGGGAAAATGTCAGAATTGACCCCTCCTAGACTGAATCTAGTACCTTCATCAGTACATTGAATGTCGTAGATGTTTATCATCATGATTGTCAGAAACCGCTTAATCCTGTACAAGGTTGCCTTGAGCCGGAGCCCATCGCGGTAAAGACACAGGGTGCAAGGCAGGGCTATAACCAGGATTGGACGCAAATCCATCGCAGGGCACAGCTGGCAATTTAGTCAGCAGGTCAATTAACCTATGCAGCATACTGCTGCGTAGGATGCTGCATAGGTTAATTGGCCTATCGACTAATTTGCCCCCGGTGCCCTGTGATGGACTGGCGTCCTATCCTGTATATAGCCCTGTCTTGCACCTTGTGTCTGCCGGGATAGTCTCCGGCTCACCGCAACAACCCTGTACGGGATTGAGCGGTTTCTGACAATTCATGAATGAAAGGATAA
>JAZEWU010000020.1:1421214-1440046 GCA_036362915.1 Geotria australis | reverse complement strand
ATGTTATATTGGAGGTGCACTACACATTCCTCACCAGATTCAACCGACCTCTCTAATTGAACACTGACAACTCACAGAACATTTGGCTGCACAATACCTTGTTTGTCTTGCCCACCGGCAATCACGATATATACTATCTGGTACTCTCTTTTCCTATTCAAATACATGTGAAACCTAATGTATGTGTTCTGCGTTTTAAAATGTAAAGCCAAACATTACATTGAAATGTATATGTTTGCAATAAAATGGAGATTCTCAATTTTCCTCACTATGCTTTCCTCTCTTCCCCTGTGTCTATCTCAATCTCTCATTGTGTCTATCGCCGTATTCCGCTCTCTCTATGTCCTGTCTTCTTTTCATATCAGTGTCAGTATGGCTTTACCTGTTAATCTGTCATCTTCTGTGTTATCTGTCTCCCTCTGTGTCTATATATTCATTTGACTCTCTTAATCTCACTATCATTGTGGGAGTCAAGGTAGAAGCATTCACGTCGCGATCCCTGTCAGGTAGTACTTGGTATTGCCTGCGAATTCTACCAAACACTTCGAGGCCGAGCTGAAAGACAACGAAGTCCAGAAGCTGACCATCGTGCTTCGAAGAATCGCAAAGAAGAAGAAGAAGACTATCATTGTCTTCCTTCGTACCGCTCTGTAGGTCTTCTTGCGTCTCTCCATGTCGCTGTAACTGTCTGCGTCTCTTTTTCTACCACTTTCTGTATCGCTCTGACCGTTGGGGGAAGAAAAGCTAGAGTGGTGTGTCGGTAATTGACCAGCAGCAGTATTTTTCATTACTGCTATCCACATTGCTGAATAATCATCTTCACTGCCATCTTTATCGTCCATAGTGAAGCTCTGTTTATGAGTTTAGGTCGTGTGAAACACAGAGCATCACAAGCCTACGAGTTAATTTTATCTTTATCGTCAGATCCCCATCAAACATCACTAACATCCTCACCACGACCGCCATCATCAGTCAGCCAATGCCCCTGTTGTCATGCAGAGGCACCACCAGCCAATGTCTGTTGTTATAATAATAATAGCATTTTATATTGCGCCTTTCACCCGAGGGTCACAAAGCGCTGCACAAGGGCCGCGAAGAGAACGGCATGTCAACAACGAAAAAAAAAACAACCAATAAAAACCAAAGGAACAAAAATGTAATGATTAAGGCTGCTTCAAATATACCGTGAAACTTGCAATCTTAAGAGCGGCAAAAATCTGCCAGCGTCCCCTAAGATGGCCGTCACTTCCTTAAAGACAAACACGGAGGGAGACAGGGAGGGAGGGTGAGCGACAGGGGGAGACACAGGGACACTGAGACAGGAAGACAGAGAGACAGACACGAGGGGGAAACAACGACATTAAGTAGCTCGGGTCTAGCCGTTTTAAGATCTTAACACTGCCGATTAACGTTCATCATCCACGTTATCCCATGGCCATCATCAGCCGCTGCCTTTCACCATCACCATCATCAACATTATCCTGTACCATCACCAGCAGCAGCATCATCTTTCACGATTTCCCCCACCGGCACGTGGGACGAGCATGTGCCGAGCACTGCATCAAACGCAGCTGACTTGCAATCCGGCCTGTGCCTGAGCCAAATGGCCTGGCATGGGCATCTTGAGTTTGCCCAGGGGCGGTGATGGAAAGCCCTCTGCACATTTGTTTCATAGTGAGAGTGAAGTTTAATTGACCATTGAGACGCTGAACCATACATTATTGCTAGGGTGTGAGATTTTAGGCACAAATTATATTCTTTGTCAATAAATTCTCTTGTAATCGATAGGAAACGGGCGGTACGGTCGCGCGGCGAGTAGCGCTGCCGCCTCACAGCAAGAACGACCCGTGTTTGAATCCCGGCTCGGGGGCCTTTCTGTGTGGAGTTTGCATGTTCTCCTCGTGTCCGCGTGGGTTTTTGCCGGGCACTCCGGTTTCCTCCCACAGCCCAAAGACATGCTGCGGCATAGGTTAATTATACTGTTGACGAAATTGCCCCCTGTGCCTTGTGATGGACTGGCGTCCCATCCTGGGTATAGACCTGCCTTGCGCCCTGTGTCTGCCGGGATAGGCTCCAGCTCACCGCGACCCTGTACAGGAATAAGTGGTTACTCAAAATGAATGGATGGATGGATATATTCAAGTGAAATGCCGCCATAACATCCCAAACAGACAATCTTCCAGTGAGAAATACCAAGAAACACCAAGCCTTGATATTTCACGGAAGCAGTGATAGCTAGTGAGGAACAGGGGCTTTGAACAATAGCAGGGGGAACATGAGTCTTTTTATTTTTGTCTTTTCTGAATGCGAAGTACGCAACACCTGGGATGCTTACGTCAGACGCTTAAATTGGCTGACCCAAGTACGCAATCTCTTCAGTGCTGTTACCCGGGTGTTTTTGTCGTAATCTCAACACTACATTTGGGTGACAGTGGGTCTGTAATTTACCGACTGCCATTCAAAGTGCTCACCAATTGAAACATTGCACAAGCCTACGAGTTCATTTTACAATGGGCCTCGTTGGTTATTCTGATAACATCTATACACAAAACGCCTATAGTGTGCGCATGAGAAATGGGTTTCGAATTTTCGCATTGTTCAGGAAATATTTTGGATTCTATTTTGCTAGATCGTTCACATGATGTAGCAACTTAAAATATAGTCGTGCTAACAATATCGATACTAGCAGATGCCACGCGACACCATCATTGGTAAAAACAACTTAAAATGGAATATCATTCGCAGTGTCGGGGCAGTTCGAAACTTAAAACGGTTTTTAGATTTCGTAGCTAGCCTCGATTTGCATTGTTTTTTCTATCAAATCGTTTCTAACTTCGGGAATGCATCACTCGTGTGCGCTATTGTCAGTGCTCACAGAGCCGCGTTCGTGGAACATTGGCATCAGATGTCCATATTTTATTGCATTCATATCTCGTGAATTCTGACAATTTATGATGGCACACGGGTTGGTTAATGCAGGAGTATATGCACTACTCTATGTCAATCATTGATAATAATAATTATTATAGTAATAATTTTTCATGTAGTTTAATTTTTGGAGACAAAATATTCTTGACATCACATACCTACCTATTTTTCCTGATTACAGCCCTGTGATGTCCTAATACCAAGGTAGGTTGAATTGCTCATCAGTAAAGATTCTAAAATTGCTTCACCAAGACACTGCTATTTTAAAATTATTGTTGTCTTCTTTTTTGGATTGTGCTTGGCTTCAAGAATAACAAAGACAAAGATCCCCTAATTAGGCTTTAACAAACTGTTAAGGCAAATGCCGTTAGCGAGCACCTATTAAGGCCCGCATGGCACACAAAGGGGTGGGTGGCCAGCACCACGTCCGGCTGCCTTTGTCTCCCCAGCGGTGATGTTTACACGTTTTACCAAGTACACAGATAAGGCTGAGTATACCTTGGGGGAGGCCCAAGACCGCTACAATTAATCATCACCGATGTTGGCCTGTGAGCAGTCTGGTTGCTAGCTTTTGTGGGGGCACGTAATGTACAGGGATGTGTATTATAATTATTCGGTACGGCGGGTGGATTAACTGGCGACATGGGTAATGAAGGTCAGCGAAAATTAACTGACGCCAACATGTCGGAGCAGGCGCGTCGCAGCCGCGGGTGTTACGGGTGTTGCGACACCCGCACTTTCAAAGAAAACATGATTCCATCCCCCCCTCCACTTTTTCCTGAAGTGGTCTCATATCTATGGATAGTCTGATTAAACGACACTGAGTTCCCAACATATGAAAAGCTATTGGTCAAGTTAGTGCTATTGGACGCTTTTTGCCGTTGTGACAAATAAAGTATAAAATACGATGTTTTTACCCGTACCGGCAATAAGAACACAGTGTTGAGATGTTTAAACACCAAGTGAACACCTTCTTACAAAGGCTCCAACGTGCAGGTAGCCACACATACTTGTGGCATAACCATGCAAAATTAACGTGTCGCAATGCATTGTCGTTCAAGCTTATTGGCCAACACAGCTTAACTTTATTCGGTCAAGTTAGATTGATTGAACGGCCATCCAGCCAATCACATCCATTTGACCCGTGAACGACACAATGGAAAACGAATACGCATGGGACCAGAAAGCTGAGTAATGGTTAAAGACACGATTGAATTTGGACAGGCCAATCATGGGCGAGGGTCGTGTATATAATTCATGTCGGCGGTAGTGTGAGCAACCTCTCCTCTGAGATGGGCGGTTGGTGTTGAGTTGTGCCCCGCGGAGAAGCGCCGGGAGTTCGACAGAGAGAGAGGGAGCCGTATCGCTTGTGCCGTGTCGAGGTCGTGAATAAATGCCTCTTCGCTGGAATCATCTTGTCGACTCGAGCGAGTGGACGCGTGAGTGCGATGGAGTTTCGCAGGCCTGCACAGCTCGTGATCGGAGAGGATGATAATTCCGTATGTCATGATGGGAGTGGCGGCAAGGATGTGCAGGGGGTGCAAGCGTTGCACCACACTTCGAAGCACAGTGCACTAACCACTGCACCACTTACCACAGACAATCTACACCCAGTCGTTTGTGATGCCCCAGTTTGTGACATCCCAAATAAAAGCTTCCAGGAAAAGTGTATTTTGAGGCTCAGAGGGGCTTTTCTTAGTAAATAATACATTGTTAAGGTAATAACTTTAAGAGTCTCTTATGAGATAGTGAGTGTGTGATTAGCACGCTGGGCGATAAACTTGGCGACTCCGAATCAACGGGGCCCGGAGAAAATGCGCGCGTTACAAAAGTAGATTATTATTACTCGAGTTGGAATCCCGCTCACGGCCAACACCAGTGACGATTTTCTGAACCGGTCCTTGGCCTCCCCTGGGTCGACTCAGCCTCAAATGAGTAGTACCTGGTGCAGTGTGTAAACAGTGCCAGTAGGGAGACAAAGGCGGCCGGGCGTGGTGCTGGCCACCCACCCACTCGTGTGCCGTGTCGACCTTCATAGAGGTGCTCGCTAACGGCACTTGACCCTACAGTCTGTTAAGGCTCCAGGGAGGATATTTGTCTTTGTGGTGTTTTTTTCTATATTTAAGGAACCCTATTGGATCAGTCCCATATACATCCGTTCTATGTCCTGTCGACCCAGAGTAATCCCAAACCAGTTCCACATACAAGTTAGACCCCGTGTGTGTCTGTCTCACGGCGCCAGGTGCGCAGCGAGATGAAGAAGCTGTGGTCGCGTTGGAACCTGGACCAGGCGCTCAAGCGGAGGAGCGGCAGCTGCAGCTACAACATGGCTGCGAGCGTGGGCACTTTGAGCAGCGTGCGAGCCGTGGCCGTGCCCAGCGGGAGGGCGGCGAGGCAGGGCCTCACCCCCGAAAGGGACGCCACGGTGGCCCTCGTGAGGAGACAGGACGAGCAGCAGCGGAAGCAGGTGGTGGCCATCGCGCAGCAGCCGTACGACGAGGCGTTCCGAGAGCTGTCGAGGAGCGCATGTTTGTCGAACACGTCCAAAGTGCTGTGGGCCTCCATAGAGCCCAACAACCAGGTGTCCGCCAGCCTCCTGGAGGCTGACTTCAGGGCGACGTCGTTCGAGGGTTTAAGACTCGCCCACGGTCGCTCTAACGCCGCGGACAACGAAACCGTCGAACCGTGCGGGTGCTCCTCCTTCAGGGAGACGTCTCAAGATGTCACGAAGGCCACCGATGAACAGAGCGATGCGGGAGGTGACGGTCATTCCGGCCTTGGGCCTCAGCCAGCCTTGGACCCCTGTGCGCAAACGCAAAAATGCCGGGCGGCATCTCCTGAGCCATGGAACTTGCCGGGATATGTCACGTACAGTTCGGAGTTGGAGAAGAATTTCAAGGTTATCTCGCTTAGTCCGTGCTGCCAGAATCCCTCACAGCCTTGCAACAAAGGCGATCAAAAAGCTGGCGACTATGAGTGGCCGGTGATTACGATTTTAAAGGATAATGAGGGAATTATGTGAAGAAAATTGCTGATTTTTTTTCTCCACAAGGCAGCAATTGAGCGTAGGTAAGATGAGTTCTAGGAGACGGATTAGGTTTGGATGTTCACAAAACTGATGTTGATGCGGTAACACTCCCTTTCTATTGTAACTCTATTTTGTCATTTTGTGGCAAATAGCTCGTAAGTTGTGTACGTTTTTGCAGCGGCATTATTTTACTTGAATCTAGTTTATCGTCGTAAATTATTGGTGTAAACAATCTTTACTATATATAAGCCGTTTCGTGTTAAATGTTTTATAATACAAAACACAGAATTGCATTTAGGTGATTGTTTTTTAAAATACAGTTGACATTATTATATTGTGAAATGTAGGTGAAAGTATTCAGTGCTTAGTTTGCAGAGCTACATTTTTGTGCGTGGGTATTGTCTCAATGAATTTTGCACACAAGTCACATTTTCTATACTTGTGTAGATGCATTAGCACGAAACACACACCATATTTTGTTTTTGTCAGGCCAGATATTCTATTGCAAAATGACGCAAAATTGTATTCATTCATTATAAGTATCCGCTTAATCCTGTACAGGGTTTACGGTCAGCCAGAGCCTATCCAGGCAAACACAGGGCACAAGGCAAGGCTATACCTAGGATGGGATGACAGTCTTTCACAGGGCACCTGGGGGCGATTTAGTCAACAGGCCAATTAACCTATGCAGCAGCATGTCCTTGGTATGTGGGAGGAAACCGGAGTGCCCCGTGGCGAAAACCCATGCGGACACGGGGAGAACATGCAAACTCCACACAGAAAGGCACCCGAGCCGAGATTCGAACCCGGGCTCTTCTTGCTGTGAGGCGGCAGCGCTACTCACCGCGTCACCGTGCCGCCTTTTGTTGATGTGTTGAGGTACTAGAAAACTTCAGTGGACAATGTTGTTCTCCCTTTGATGTTGCCACTCGAGCCCTTCACGTGTACCACAATTTCGTCCTGATAATCACAACATGGTTTGTAAGGCAGCGTTTTCTCGTGTCCGTTTCCAAGGCAATGATGCGAAGCACGCGGCTTTCGCTCGTCGCAAATGACCGCGTGTGGGTTGCAGACGGTGATTCAGATCGATTCGTGTCCAGGGCAGCAGTTGACAAGTAGAATCTGGCAAGTGCTTCAGGAAGAGCTGCACCTGAAGCAGAGGGGCACCGTTACATCCAAAGGGGAGCTCACAGGTGTGAGATTACAGACCACGCTCGGGTTTTAAGAGCGTTAGAGACTGAATTTTGCAGCATCTGCGAAACATTGCAGTGTGCTCCCATATGTACACAGCAGGGAAATGGTCACTCAGTACGTTTTCATTATTCCACGTGAGAGCTCACAAAACCAAATATATTCCGAGGTACAGATGGGGTAAATGCAAACTGTTAACGTCGCAATTGGTCTTTTGTCACAACTGAGTTTGACTTCGTTGCATCATCAGATGTGGGGTGGCACGATAACAGTGAGTGCCACTGCCATCTCCCAGCCAAAACAGCCTGGGTTCAATTCCCGGCTCGGGTCCCTTTGCATGTCCTCCCCGTGTCCTCGTGGATTTTGTCAGGAAATCCGGGTCCCTCCAACAATCCTGCCTAAGTTAACAATCCTGCCGATGTCAAGTAGCCTGGAGAATTTACCCCACAGTGCCCTGTGATATATTGCCGTGCCATTATTGGTGAAAGCCCTGCCTTGTGAACTGTGTCTGCCGGCATAGGTTCCGGCTTACAGGCGTAAGCGTACGCGATTACAATCGTGTGCATGCTGTGTGGCCTCGCAGCCCCAAGTTTAGAAGTACCATTACAATGCGCAAATCTACAAGAGCGTACTCCAGAGACACACAGGCCTTAACCCAATTGCCCTGTTAAAATGTCAGTTTTATTCTTTGATAGGCAGTGTTTACGGACAAGTTCCAAATTACTCCTAATGAATCAGGTAATTAGGAAGTGAACGTAGTAAGTGGATAATGAGCTCCGCTCCTTGTATTGTCAAAACACTGTGCGCTTATTTTTTCCTAGCAATGAAGCCGAACTGCTTGACATAACCACCCTCTTAACCCCCATTTTACGTTTTATTGTAACGGGCATTAGCATCTTGGCTAAAAAAAGTCTAGCAGATGTCGCATAATTGCTGCTGTTTACAGTCATGATGATGGTCATGCTGTTTGTACTGCTTCAGTAAACATGTGGACACTTTTCAGCCACAGCAGAGTGGATGACATAACATATTCTTCTAACGATGGACGCGAGCACGACAGTTTGCATGCATTTTGTCACCGGGCAAGTCAATGTGAGAATAAAATGTTAGTCACCTAGAAACCCAAGTTCGTCACCATTTTTTCCCTTAAATACGAATTTTTAACACGGGTATACACAAGCATTGTCAATTTTTACCAGATTTAAACTAATTCTGCTTTTAAATGTATGTAACGCACATTAACATCTTATCAGGATGTGTTTATGTGAGTAAGTCCCATCAGCCCAATATCAATAGAGATGAAAGAGTTACAGTCACAAATGCATTACAAGATATATTAAATCTACAACAAACACCTTGTTATTGCTTTATAGTCTATATGACTGCGAGTCTGTTCAGAAGACGACATTCCATAGTTTGTTGTATGTGGAGCCGAAGCTGTAGCAATCACCCTCGCACTGAACACTACAGTTCTATGCTGCAGCCTCGTAATATCAGTTCCTAACAATGTGTCGCAATAGGTGGAAGAGTGGTCCAACAGATTTGCAACGTTTCACCTTGTTCGGTGAAACAACGTCTATCACGACTACGTTGTTTGGTCGGCAGGACCCCCACCAGGACAAGCGGTTTAGAAAATGTATGGATGGATGTATCTCCTGTTTGGTCCCCATGTCGGTTGCGTATGGTTTGCACCTTTCGTCTTGTTTGCTCAATCCTCACTAAGCAGGAGTTTGGGTGACAAACAGACAGACCTTTGTCAGTCC
Organism: Geotria australis; assembly: GCA_036362915.1. Taxonomy (NCBI): domain Eukaryota; kingdom Metazoa; phylum Chordata; class Hyperoartia; order Petromyzontiformes; family Geotriidae; genus Geotria; species Geotria australis. The sequence goes on along the minus strand of JAZEWU010000020.1, from coordinate 1,431,136 downwards.
ACATACATGTCCTGCCTGATAGCTCGTATACTTTGTGTGTTACTCGACGCCAGATTGAGCCGGTGGAATTATAATAATATGATCTGTTTCCATGCAAAGATTTCCAGTCTTTCACCTTGAGCATTTCTCGCTTCACTGGACCAGGCGTGCATTGTGACCACAAACTTCTCCCGGATCTGAAGGTCATTGACATCAACCCTTGGTGGTAGCTGAGTGGGTTTTGTAAAGATGCCAAGCGCCACATTGCACATGTTCTAGGTTCGCCACGCAGATGCCTTGCCTTTACTATAGAAGGCAGACATAACATCGCAACGACTTAAGGCATTGGAATAATGAGATTCCACTTGCTTTGTGCAGGCTATATCATATGTAGTCTTCTTCTTTCCGATTCTTCGAAGCGCGATGGTTAGCTTCCGGACATCGTTATCATGTAGTGAAATCCATCAGGTAGTTCGTAGTATTTGGGATTAAAACTTTCATTGATAAACTAATAATAGTGTACGAAAATCATTTTACAAAAGAGGTCTAACTAGAATAAACTGAAATACGGGCACACCTCGCTGATACGGCGGGTTCGGTTCCAGACCACCGCCGTCAAGCGAATCCTAGCCTTTTTTTTCACTTGCCAGTGCTTATAAAAGCTTAAGAACATGTTTTAACGATCATTTGTTTAGTGCGTAATAGCGCTAAGCCTAAACAACGATGCAAGTGTAAAAATAATACATAAAAACGCTACAGTACTGTATTTCTAACCTTAAATAAGTTTCGTCCTTGGCTTATGATGACTGACGAATTAACATTTTAGAAGGATTAATTATTGAAGAAGGGCTGGAATCTGTTTCTGAGGAAAGGGATGTCTGGTCCACTCTCCTTGGACTGCTGCCACGCTGTAAACAGACTGAGTGAGGTTAACCTCGTAGGCTTTCATGACCAATGTTATTCATAGTGAGGCTCTGTTTATGAGTTTAGGTCATGACCTGAGTTTAGGTTCCTAAACTCATAAATAGAGACCTAAACTCATAAACAGAGACTGAGTGAGGTTACGAACTGGCGCCGGTCGCTTCGCTCGTTTCAGCTCACGTGCGCGTCACCGTCGAAAATAACAAACACGAACATAATTGAAAAGCGCCGTATTAGCGAAGCGCTCTAATATTAATAATAATTTTACATTTATAACGCGCACATATTCATTCACTGTCGAAGGTACTCATTCGACGAGAGAACGACTCAGAGGCGTAGCGAGGAAAGTACAGAGAGGCGGAGGAGGCAGCCAGGCGGTTTGCCGGCGCCTTATTGCCACACACTGCTTCCTATATATTAGGATGTTATCGATCAATTAATTAATGAGGTTTTTTTAAGTTGTGGGAGGAAACCGGAAAGCCCGGAGGAAACCTACGCAGAATAGGGGGGGGAACACACAAACTTCACACAGAAAGGCGCCCAAGGTGGGGGTCGAACCAGCTCGGGCAAGACCATTCTTTCTGTGAGGCAGAGATGTTACCACTGGGCCACCCTACCGCCCAAAGCGAAGCCCCTTAAAGCGAGGTGTCATAGGAATCGATCATGATAAGTAGCCTCACAAGAAACACGCTCAAATATTACGCACGTCTAAAAGCTTGAGTGACAACAGATACTGCTAGAATGCTCAACACATGGCAGATATGAAGCATCAGCTTAGCTAACATCAAAGAATATAGATACAGATCAGGTTAATAAGTTCAGAACATAGCAAGTTGAAAGACATTGAGGCAGCAACAACCTGGGCAGATGTGTCCCAAATGTCACAGACTCAGAGATTGTATAAGAAAAAATCGATCTGGAATCCTTTCGTTGACCAAAGATAATCCACATTTTCTCAAAACTAGGCTCCTTAGGAGATGACAGAACAGGTAAAGCTATGACTACATCATCTGTATCATTGGAATCGATCATAGGTATTTTATTGCCCTCCATTGTTGCATGTCGGGTGTGTACAAAAATTGTTGATTTTTTTTTTTAAAGACCATTGGAAGAAATTGGGAATCATAATTGGTCCAAAATATACGGGTGGACACTCAGACCACGTACATTGGAAAACTCTCACATATCTATGTCAAAAATCGACAAATAGCAGGGGAAAATGGTTGCCATTTTTGTAAATGAAAGCCGTTAAAGGTTCTCAGATGGCTAGCATGTTTTTTTCTAGAAACACGATGAGATGGGAATCATTGTATTATTTTTTCAACATTTTCTCCCCAAAAATCTGTTAACTGCCCTGCTAGAAAACACACAGACTTAGCTGAAGTCAATGCATTTACTTCTTCTTCTTCTTCGCGAATCTTCGAAGCACGATGGTCAGCCTCTGGACATCGTTGTCTTTCAGCTCGGCCTCGAAGTGTTTGGTAGCATTCGCAGGCAATACCAAGTATTACCTGACAGGGATCGCGACGTGAACGCTTCTACCTTGACCCCCACGCATTTACTGATAAGCACAGATGTTTGCAAGATAACCGGCTGATTCTATAATCAAAATGCACTTCCCGCTATATGTATAGTATACACACACCATAATCAAATTGGAGTTAACAACAAAAATGTATTTAATGAGTATGTTGAGTAATGTCTTGAGTGAGCCATCCATCGATTTCCTAAACCGCTTGTCCTGGTGAGGGTCGGGTCTACAGCTCTTTAAGGAGGGTGGACCAGACATCCCTTTCCTCACCAACAGATTCCAGCTTTTCCTGGAAGGGGATTCCCAGGCGTTTCCTGGGCAGCCAAAGGGTATAATCCCTCCAGCGTGTCCTGGGTCGGCCTCTAGGTCTCCACCCAATGGTCTGTCGTGCCTGGTAGACTTCCCGAGGGAGCCTTCCGGGGGGCATCCTTACCAGATGCCCGAACCACCTCAACTGGCTCCTCTCAATCCGAAGGAGCAGCGACTCTACTCTGAGGTTCTCCCGGATTTTTGTGCTCCTCACCTTGCTGCTTGTAGCTGCGATCTCGTTCTTTCAGTCATTCTCCAAAGCGCATGACCATAGGTAAGGATAGGGATATAGATTGACCTGTAAACCGAGAGCCTCATTACACAATGGACATCGAAAAAAACCCATTTGTTTATGAATGTATTGATCATTTATTTTCAAGTACATGTGTCATGCTTATGCTGTTCCTGTATACATATAGTTTTACTTGATTTTATCCAGAGAACGGTTGCTTTATAAAAGGTATCAATATACAGCATGTGGACGAAAAACTCAATTAGAACGCCTGTATATATGCAGACTCTGTAAATTTGTATATTTAGTCATGTTGTATACAGGATACGCTCCATCAGTTGTATAACTGTGAACGTTTGAATGTATTGTTGTGATAAAAAGTGCATTGTCAGTGATTTGCCCAGTGCTTGGATTGGTTAGAGACTTGGACGATGTCTACATTGTAATGGACTATGTAGATGTCTCCTGGTCTTGAAAAGCCACCAAACCTGTGCAGCGCATCATTCTACCAAGCACTTCGAGGCCGAGCTGAATGACAACGATGTCCAGAGGCTGACCATCGTGCTTCGAAGAATCGCAAAGCAGAAGAAGACCACAAGCAGCACACCACAACTCACGACAGAGTGCCTTTTAATTAGCTTTTAATTATGTAGCACGAGGTACATCTCAGAAAAGCATGCATTTTCAAAAAAACTTGCTCATGATGGGCACATTACTCAATACAGTTGGACAAATATAGAATGTGTTGATTATTAATGCAAAAATGTTAACTGAACAAGCAGGATGCCCATGACATAGAGACGAGCAGCTCAATAGGCCCTGCCTGCTACAGTAAATAAAATAGTCTAGGTGTGTGTGTGTATACATTAATTTATTCATTGGCAGAAACAGCTTAATCCTGTACAGGTCGCGGTGAGCCGGAGCCCATCCCGGCAGACACAGGGCGGAAGGCAGGGCTATACCCAGGATCGGACGCCAGTCCATCACAGGGCACCCTGGGCAATTTAGTCCGCAGGCCAATTAACAATGCAGGTTAAAGGGGAGGTTAGTAGTCCACACGTACACACTGCTCCGCACACAAAAGCGGGATAGATATGTATTATTATAGCAGAAAAATACCCAGTGAGTTTGCAAGCTCTTTACGGGATTTCTGCGACACAACAATTATGCGAATTGATGACAATAATTTAAAATATATACAAGATTCATATATGAACACATTTGAAGTCAACCAACGACAAAAAAAACACTTACATATAGCATTGCACACATTTTTCAAACGAGATAGTAAAAAAAATACACAGCATTGCACACATTTTTTAAGTAACCAGGTTTAGCACGAGGGAGTTTTCTTTTCCACTCGAGCCCCTCTGCTCTGGGCCCTGGGTCCTTCCTCCCTCCTGGGAGCGCCATGGTCTCCCGCCTGACACCTGCACTCAGCTCACCCTTGCTTGCTTTCTGTCCGGGGGTTCCTCTTCTCTGGGACTCTCTCACATCCCCGCGCCGCACAGACAGAAAGTCCTTTCCTGAGGCTGTTCAGTTCCCACCTCCAGGCACTTTTTTCTGCGTGGGGTTCGTGTGTTCTGTCCCCCTGTTCTGCGTGGGCTTCCTCCGGCTTCTCCGGTTTCCTCGCACAACTGAAGGACCACTCATTAATGAATTGGCCGATAACATCATAATATATATATGAAAGCAGTGTCTGGCGGGTTGGCGTCTCCACAGCCTTGTGCAGCGCTTTGTGACCCTCGGGTGAAAGGCGCTCTATAAATGCTATTATTATTATTAATTTGCACGCGTTATAAATTGTATTATTATAATTCTTATATACTTACAAGCAGCTCAGGGGTCATGGCAGCAGCTATTGGGAAGTATGAACAGGCTTGCCCGGAAGCAGTGTTAGAATTGTTTTATGGCTTACCCAGCAACGGTGTTAATTTTCTTTGAAAGTGAGTGGAGAGTGTTTCATTGTTTCTGGCGCACCTGATATGAGACTTGGAAGCAATACTGCCTCCGGGTGAACTTGAAGTTCAGTTTTCGTGGTTATTTATTCGATTTCTCGCTGTGTTATGGCAATTTTTTTTTACTTCCCAGAGAGCATCAGCACACACCTAAATGGTGAGTACACAATGACACAATATAGCTCACAGTCGTTTTTGTTTAAAGCTATAATTTGTTTCTTTTTATGAAAGAGTAAATGTATTAATATGGACACCTTTTTTGCCAGTATACAAATAATGTAGCCATGGTGCCCATAGTCTAAACAGCTAGACCCGAGCTACTCATGCATTGATACTTGCATTGTCTGACAACTGCTTGCCTTTTGGCAACACGTGGCTAAGCACTGAGACTAGGCTCTAACGAAAGCTGTCTCTAGTGTTGGGCCAATCAGGTTGAAGGACAATGCATTTATCATACCATTCGTTTGCATGTTTTTGCCACAAGCCATGTGTGGCTGCTTACAAACTGGAACCTTTACAAAAAAGGTGGCCATTTGGTGTTTTAAGGTCTTAACACTTCTCTCATTGCCAGAAAAAGTAAAACCTTGTAAATTAATCAATTCAGCCGAAGCCTATCCCGGCACACACAGGGCGCAAGGCAGGGCTATAACCAGGATGGGACGCCAGTTCATCATAGGGCACAAAAACAATTATTTTATCTGCTTGTGTCACTAGGATAAAAAATAAGTCAAGGAATTGAAGGTAAACAATGCACATGCCGACAAGTATAAATGAATCATTCCAGGCAATTTAACATGCAGGTATATCTGTATAGACATTCTATAATAAGCCGAGTAGCCTGTCAAAGATCAGCTATACATATTTATAAGCAACGATGCGCAAGGGACAAGAAATTACTTTGTAATGTTAATGGTTATCCAATTGTGAGGTTGGAAAATGATATGTCAAATGGTTGGAGACGACATTCAACTTTTCTATTAAGGATGAATACAATGTATATGTAAATCTCGCACTATCTTAGCTCGTATGTATTTTGTCCACACAACAAACATTTCGTAATTTGTTCGTGTCTGTAATATTAATCAATACATCAGTGTGGGATAGTTCTGCCATCTCTTTATTCCATCGTTAAATCGTGTATATGTACGCTCATCACGTTGTATTTTTCTCTCAATGCGATCAACTCATTGTTTTAACTGATAAAAGACTCTTGCCAGAAACATGAATCCCAGTGAAAGTAATTTTAAAGTTTCCATTCACCTTCAATCGATCTTATTTTCTGCGACAAAAATGTAATGTGATTGCATGAGACCTGGTTGATAAATATTGTCTCTTTCAATGATGTGGGCATAACATATCACACGTTAAAGCTACTGCTTAGAAAGCCTTTGAGATGCGCATATGTTGCTGTGTTGCACCTTTGATGTGCCAGGTGTTGGATTGCCGTGACAAATACAATGATCCTCATTTCCCACAATGTTAAAACTATATTGCTACATTACATTGCATCTTTGTTGTGCTTTGCTGGACTCAATACAAATAGATTATTTTAAAGTTCGCCAATTCGCATGTTTGTGTCGCAGGAATCCCGTAAAGAGCTTGCAAGCTCACTAGGTATTTTTCTATTGTAACAATAAACATCATAGCACGTATCCATGAAACCATCATAACAGAAGTAATATCTAAGTCAGTTGAGAAAGGGTGATTATCTTCACGCTCTGTGCATCTCACTGCTAAGAATAGGGTTGCCTGCGCTGAGGGACAAAAATCTGGGACATATCGTGTGAGGGGTAAACAGAATAAGAGAGGGCACTGTCCCCTGTGTAACAGGCAAAAATCCAGACTTTTAATAATGACTTGGTCCGTAAAAAGTTATAGATTTCCCAGGACACCTGCCTCAAAAAGAAGGACGATCCTGGGAATAAGAGGACAGGTGGCGGCCCTAGCTGAAAGGCACACTATCCATACAATAATTTTTCCCTGCCAGGACGCGTCCTCTTGCCAAATTATTGGCCAAATTATTGGCAAGACGTGAACCCTGCAGTCATGCCGTTTTCAGCCGTAATAAATGAATGCCACTGCAAATTAATGATAAATTATAATGTTCTTGAAAAAAGACTAACATGTTAGTCTGATTTAATACCCAGTGGCACAGATCCGATGCTAACAATGGTGGTGTCCACCCAGTGTGCTATATCAATTGCTCTTTATATACTACTGAAGGTTTCTCACAGTCTCTGCTTAGTTTGGTTTCTGGAATAAAAAAAAATGGACAGTTACTTCGCACACGATTTACAAATATTGTTCTTGTTTCAGCGTAGCCAGAGTTCTTCAGCTAACTGAGTATGTTGATGCCTGTAAATTTATAAACGGAGCATTGGACAGCGATATGTCAACATTCTTCTGGCAACTCATCAATCATCGAGGCCAACGAATGGTAAGGGCACCTTCCCAAACATCCATCCATCCATTTTCAGAAACCGCTTAGTCCTGTACAGGGTCGCGGTGAGCCGGAGTCTATCCTGGCAGACACAGGGCGCAAGGTGGGGGAACACCGAGGATGGGACGCCATCACATCGCAGGGCGCCTGGGGAAATTTAGTCAGTATGCCAATTCACCTGGCAGCATGTCTTTGGACGGTGGGAGGAAACCGGAGTGACCGGCGAAAATCCACGCGGACACGGGGAGAACATGCAAACTCCACACGGAAAGGCCCCCGAGCCGAGATTCGAACCCGGGTCCTTCTTGCTGTGAGGCGGCCGCGCTACCCACTACGCCACCGTGCCGGCCCCTTCCCACACGTCATCTTGATAGCTGAAATGTCGTGGAAGGTGGACCAGTCGACTGCAGCTTCTTCTTCTCTGCGATTCTTCGAAGCACGATGGTCAGCTTCTGGACATCGTTGTCTGTCAGCTCGGCTACGAAGTGTTTGGTAGAATTCGCAGGCGATACCAAGTATTACCTGACAGGGATCGCGACGTGACTGCAGCTAAGAATGCATCACTAATTTTGGGATCGTCTTATATTAAGGTGGACATTTTAATGTTTTTCATTACCCTTTGTTAGCTGTGGCTCGATAATGCAATCTTCCCTTTTACTGTTGTTGACATGCCGTACTCTCCACAGCCTTGTGCAGCGCTTTGCGACCCTTGGGTGAAAGGCGTTATATAAATCCTATTGTTATTATTACCGAGGCCCGAGTATAGATGATCCCCAACGGCAAAAAAAGAATCACTCCACATCTCAGCTGCGTTATACTTTAATTTTCTGCCGACCCTCCCACATCTCCATCTGCCGAGCCCTTATCAGACCGGACAGATGGACCTAGAGAGCACTCCTTCTCTTTAGCGTCATATAACATCAAAGGCCTTCTGCACTGTCAAGTTCCTTCAGTGTTACAAGTGAAGTCCTCGGCAGTAAGACACATTTCAAAACCAATAGCACTCCTACCAATTGGGATCATTCATAATCTCAATGTGACCATAGGGTGGTAACACGTCCACCCATCCATCCATTGTCAAAAACCGCTTACTCCTGTACAGGGTCGCGGTGAGCCGGAGCCTATCCCGGCAGACACAGGGCGGAAAGCAGGGCTATACCCATGATCGGACGCCAGTCCATCACAGGGCACCGAGGGCAATTTAGTCCGCAGGCCACTTAACCTATGCAGCAGCATGTTTTTGGACAGTGAGAGGAAACCGTAGTGCCCAGCAAAAACCCACGCGGACACGCGAAGAACATGAAAACTCCACACAGAAAGGCACCCGGGCCGAGATTCGAACCCTGGCTCTTCTTGCTGTGAGGCGACAGCGCTACTCACCGCGCAAACATCGTATCCGATTTGTAAATGTGTGTGCTTTATGAACCGTGTTTATTACCATGTTGAACATGGGTGTGTGCAGTATACACACGGTATAATGATGTTGTGTGACACGCAAGGCTTGATGAAAAGATTGAGCCACTAGTCACAATTGCACCTTTTGCTGTATGAAATTAATTGCGTTTACTGTTGCCCTGGATACTTAAAATAGGTATACACAGGATAATCTGAGTCATGGGGTCACATTTCTAATGGATTACTGTACAGTATTGTTCTACTTTAGGAAACATATCGGTTTGATTCCCGGCTCGGGTGCCTTTCTGTGTGGCGTTTGCATGTTCCTCCCCGTGTCTGCGTGGATTCTCGCCGAATACTCTGGTTTCCTCCCACAGTCCAAAGGCATGCTGCTGCCTCGGTTAATTCGCCTGTGCAGATCGGCGCCGGTGCCCTGCGATGGATTGTGCACTGTGTCTGCCGTGATAGGCTCCAGCCTCACCGTCACTCTGTCCAGGATTAAGTGGATACTGATAATGAATGAAAATGTTAATGGATGTATTTTTAAAAATACGTGCTTCAAAATATGTTTTAATAAATATTACTGGGGACCATGTCGTAATACACATATGACATATGAGCTTGCTCATAACAAAATATGTGGCACTACAGTCAAAAATAAGCAATATACTATGAATCTGTAGGCGTACATGTATTTATGTAGATGGAGCTGCTCTGTGTGCGAGGTGTGTCTTTCTTGGAATTGCTCATGATTGCCGCTAACAAGACAGCAATCAGTGCTAATGAGTGTTCACCTTTTCAGCCCCTTAAATCACATATCCTTTGTGAATCAAAGTTTTCACATTTCAACACATTCTGTGAGGCGTACAGTTGGATTTCACACATCGCTGATGGAAATATGGGCCTTTAAAATTCGCACACATATCCCATGGAAGTGCAAAAGGGCTTATTGTAGCATCAATGTCCACATTAAACCTTAGTCGTGCCATAAAACTGAACGTTGCTTATTCAGAACCACCAAAATGAAAGTCGACCATTAACTTTATGTTTAAATTTAAGTCATGTTCACAAACCTGTACAGCTCATGTCGAGACTTGACTAATTGAATGAGGTAGCTCATTAGAATACCTTGTCAGAAAGCGATCCACAGGCAATTT
>JAZEWU010000020.1:1407121-1419861 GCA_036362915.1 Geotria australis | reverse complement strand
TGCACTGCTGGCGCCACGACCCTTAACCAGGACAAGCGGTTTAGAAAATGGATGCATGGTGCCAGGAGTTTCTTCCCCAGCAAGAAGAGCGAAACGTTAGACACCATGTTGAATACGTGGTACATGACAAAACGAACACATGGAGCGGGCTATACTAATGAATCCGTCTGTACAGTCTCAAAACATGACAGAGCCTGTGCGCTCACAGCACTGTGCTTTGCGGTTGTCAGGGAATAAAATGTGGCGTTTCACCTGTTGCCATACACTTATTCGTTGCGTCTCTCAACATTTATATTAGCACGTATTCTGTAACATTACACATTTTCCCCCCAAAATTCAATACAGCAATCATACATCAGCATATCTCACACAGCATTCTTTTTATAGTAAATCGTCTGCTGCCCCTGCTGTGTGTAATGCTCACATCTTGGTTGTCTGAACTGCTGAATTCTTTCCCCCCCCGTTTAAGTTCCCACTTAGGACCTTCCTCGTCTCCTCTCATAAGTCTCCTGTCCATTTGCCCTTCCGCATCGATCCAAGTCAACAAGCGTTCCATTTCTTCCTTGGGTTGCATGAATTAGAAATGTTGTTGACTCAATCATAACACCTAAGAGTACAATTTAATCTATATCGAGTTTGTGCTGTCTGTCGAACGCCTGATGTTCAATCAGTGAATAAAACTAGCCGAGTACGCGCCCCACAGGCGATTTTGTTCCAAGCGTGTAACACGTTCTTCTGACGTCTCTTGCTGATGACGTTTTCTGCTGACACGATTACACTGACGTGGATTTTTTTTCCTTATTTCCGTTTGGGAATATTGCTGACTCTCTCAGGTTTCAGAAGAATAATCAATAAGATGAAAACGAAGTTACAGTGAAACAAAAAAACCGTTGTGTTGTGCAGATAAACGTTGTGCTCATGATGGATTCGAACCGGATACCCTCATTGGGGACACATAACATATAACTTGCCCCATTGATAATAACACAATTTATAACACGAGCAAATTCCACGCCTCACAATATACAATACGCAGACACTGATATTGGACCAACGATCCCAATTACAGGAATCTCGTGAACAAGAGACGTTAAACTCCCGAAAGAGGCCTTCCTGTTGTAGTGTCGGCCCGAGAGTCGCCGCTAATGATAAACATAAATAAATCGGAGACACTGAAACGCTGGACGATGCACCAAGGCCTGTGTCTAGCCAGACTGTCGGAATGCGTATTCGTTTGTTTCTCACAAGCACCACTCAATAGCGACCATACGATTATCTCGGAGCCGGTTTAGAGGCAGCAGACAGCACGATGCGAGTAATTGTTAGCGTTCGTGTATAAAGAGTGACTTGCTGGAACGTTCTGCCAAGATTAGGGTAATGAGAGAGAAGCCAACACCTGGTACGCATTGAACGTGAGTGTGCATAGAGGTCTGTGAGCGTTCAAGCTCAGCTAGAGTTTCATCCGTTGCTATAATGGAGCAAGTGTTTGTATGTATGGCTGACCGTACTTAGGCTACCGGGTTTGAATCGTTCATTGTTGCAGGTTTTATCTGCTCAACACCAAGGCTTTTTCATCTTATTTCAGTGTAACTCTGTAGAGTCCGGTATACGGGCCGAAGTAGTAGCGAATTGGCACGTTTTTGTTCACGTACCAACCCTTTACTGATTGGCTGTGTCGGGTGGAGGCGGGTTTACGACACTTATTCCTTTTTACGTGACCTAACTCATAAAAAGAGCTAGACTATGGATGACATTGGGCACGATAGCCTTCGTGTTAAATTCACGAATATAATTGAAAAGCGCCGTAGTAGCAAAACGCTCTAAAGCGAAGCGCCTTAAAGCGAGGTACGCCTGTATTCAGAAACGTACGCATTATATTCAAGCAGTGCTGTGTGTAAATGTTTACTTTGTGGTTTTGTGATTCGTTGTGTTAACTTGTGATTTTTATATTTTATCAATCCGCGTGTTTGCTGTGTCGCAGGAATCCCGAAAAGAGCTTACAAGCTCACTGGGTATTTTCTGCTGTAATAATAAACATCTATCAGTGTTAGAGACGGGAGCTGGTGTTAGAGATGGAAGCCAGTTTTAGATGCAGGAGCCAGTGTTGTATGGCAGGAATCCCGCAAAGAGCTTGTAAGTTCACTGGGTATTTTCTGCTGTAATAATAAACAGCCATCTATCTAAGTGTGTTTCTTGAACTTCAGTGTTTTGTTAACATTGGGCCGCACGGAGGCCGTGGAAGCCACAGCTTTCATTCATTCATTGTAAGAAACAGCTTAATCCTGTACAGGGTTGCGGTGAGCCAGAGCCTATCCCGGCAGGCACACAACGCAAGGCAAGGCTATACCCAGGATAATGATAATAATAGCATTTTATATAATAATAATAATAGCATTTATATAGCGCCTTTCACCCGAGGGTCAGTCCATCATAGGTCACTGGGGGCAATCTAGTCCGCACGCCAATTACCCTATTCAGCAGCATGTCCTTGGACTGTGGGAGGAAACCAGAGTGCCAGGCGAAAACCTACGCGGACACGGGGAGAACATGCAAACTCCACACAGAGAGGGACTCGAGCCGGGAGTCGAAGCCGGGTTCTTCTTGTCGTTAGGCGGCAGAGCTACGCACCGCGCCACCGTGCCGCCCAAGAATAATTGTGAATTTTTAAACGCGTTTGGAATGTATTCCTTTCTATTCTTTTTTTTAATCTAACCATTCTCAGGATTTAAATCCAACCAATTAGTTGCATTTTAATCATGTTTATTACCTGTTTGTCTAAGCCCCATTTAGTGTTATTGCGCTGTTTGGATTTATGATTCATGTATGATTTCGTGGTGTTCTTATTTTAATCCCAGGTATGCTTTAAAAAAGACACCTGTGAGGTGTGACTTATCAAGCTATCGTGGGAGGATTCGCAATTTTGTATTCATGAATGGTCGATTCCACTCAGAAAAATATCCATTTTGCTATTGAACCAAAACCGGCTGGCGGGGTTAGGGTGAGATTTTGGTGCAGCCAACAAAAGCGCACATTATACATGAACATTTAAATTTCCCACAGCCGGACACGAGTATAAATATCACTAAATCTCTGACTGAAGCACTGTTTGCATGCTAATTATACGCTGTGCCAGCCAGCACATACGTGGAGGAGAACTCAAAGACCCCCACGCTCATATTGGGACGGATGATGTCATATCACGTATTCCGTAAAAAAATAAATGCGCCAACATGGTGTGACACTAAAGTGCGCATGACAAGGAAGGGATAGTGCTTGTTGGTACATTCAAAATCCATAAAACCCGTGGAAGTGGTTTTGATGCACCTAGGACCTTCACATTTTTTATGCGTGCTCAAAGCACTTTCTGCAGTACGTTTGGGATTTCTTTAGACCAACATAGTTATATAAACCAACCACTTTTCAACTATTCATTACATTTTGCGACAGCATGTAAATCCACACATTTCAGAGTTTCGCACAATTTTTGGAAATGATTATATGATTGTATGGATTCTGATTACAAGCTATTGTAATGCTGCATATGCGCACTGTACTTAGGTCGTATATTAGGGAATCTATTCCACTGGATACCACGAGCTCTGTTAGTGCTATCTCTCGTTAAATATTTATTTTACAAATAAACACAATAAAAGCTTCGAGCCCATCAGACAATCTATTTGCCTTCATCCGCCGAGCATCGGACCTCACCGTCTCCTTCATATACGTTTGCCGTCTTTAATACAGACCAAACCCAGAAATAATATTCAATTAGCCTAGATCTGTGAAATTATGTCGTCACACAATACCACCAGGTTTCGGGCCAAATCCGTTACTGCCACCCGAACACAGATGCCAAATCTCAGGCTGAAATGTAACTGTACAATGCAATCGTTGTGTTATTACATTAGACATATTAAAATGTAAACATTCGGTAAATTTTTATTATATTATATGGCTAATTAAATGTTCTTAGGTGTTTATTACAGTACACATAAATAGGTTAATTGGCCTGCTGACTAAATTGCCCCGGATGCCCTGTGATGCTCTGTGATGGACTGGCGTCCTGTTTTGGGTATAGCCCTGCCTTGCGCCCTGTGTCTGCCGGGATAGTCCAACATAAAGAGCTTACCACTCACTCTATGTGGGTATTTTCGGCTATTGTGAAAACTCTCATCAATCGTGCTTTGGGAGTGTGGCTTGTGCAGCGCGTCCTGAGAGAGCATATGGCTCACACTGCATGATAATTCATGGGCTCGCAGAGTGCATCAATCCTGCAACGGGTTTCTGTTGCTTCTATGCGCAACATTGACGGAACGGTTTTTTTTTTGCCCTTTACTTTGTGAAATATGGCAGAATGGAGGCACGTGAAAAAGATAATGATTTATGATAAGAAATGAAATACCCAGGAAGCCACACGAAGGACTCATTTTTCAGGAGTGTCCTGTTTAAATAATAATACTAATAGTACAAATTATAACGCGTGAAAATTCCACGCCTAGTCACAGACGAGACAGATACCAGAAGCGTAGTGAGGAAACCACAGAGAGGGGCATAGTCAGCCAGCCCGTCAGCCGGCGCCAACCTCCCAGACCCTGCTTTCCTATCTATCTTCTCTGCAGCTCTGTGCAGCGCTTTGTGACCCTCGGGTGAAAGGCGCTATATAAATGCTATTATTATTATTATTACATCTTCTATCTATCTATATAAAATCGTAAGCCCTTTTACAATCCCCAGAACGGATAAGCGGCCCTGTAATTTCTGTTCGGGACATACTCCGCCAAATCGCAACCAAATCGCGAGGGACCTTTGCAGAACGAAGCCACTCGGTCCCAGACGGGTTTCTGGCAACTTGCCGTGCGCTGAGAGGCCAAGCCCGCCGTCTAACACCACTTTGTCTCCGTCCCCTCAGCGTACCATACGCGGCGCCGCCATTACACTCAGGCCCGCAGCTATTACAATCCCCAGTTCGGATAAGCGGGCCCACTATCACAATCCCAGTTACGATAACCGCCGCCTCTATTACCATCCTCAGTTACGATCAAATTTACCCGGGCAACGACGGGTCGCCCCACCTAGTTTGTTATAATATTATCGGCCGATGAATTAATCAGTATGTTTTTTAGTTGTGGGAGGAAACCGGAGAACCCGTGGGAAGCCCACGCAGAATAGGGGAAATAACACACAAACTCCACACAGAAAGGCACCAGAGGCGGGAATCGAACCGCCTCGGGCAGGATTTTCTTGCTGTAAGGCGCATATTTTACCACAAGACAAGGATGATGATGATGATGATAACGATGTTTTTGATAACTGTAATGATAAATGCTGTTATGGTTACTATTCCTGCTACTTCTACTGCACCTGTTGATTGCTGTGATGAAAATTTTTACATCAGAAATAGTGATCCAAGGAAACGTAATCACTCTTACACCTAGGAGGCCCATGTGTAGCATTACTATTACATTCAGTAAGCCATTGTGCCAGAGATATGAGGAAATTTCCTGTGAGATTAATTCGTGTTGATCATCTGCTCATTTTGCTTCACTGGACTGTTGTGCATTATTCATGACGGAGCTGTTATGTATTTTTTTTTTACATCAATCTTCACAATTTGTCGTTAATAGCCTAAGCATTTTTCAACTCCACTAATGAACAAATTCATGCCAAAAAGACAACAGCATACAATGAGGGCTATTTAGTAATTTGAATAGGGAGCTTCTAAGGAGCACATGATGGGGAAAAGTTTTTCGAGATTAATAAACTCATCTCAGTTTAGGCAATCTACACACATCTTTCACGACGAGATTAATTGAGGTAGTGGAGATGTGTTCTTGAATGAGTGATGCCCAGTATAAGTATAACAAATAGCACGATATAAAATTGCCATACATTACTACATGTGCATGTAATTAACACCTGACGTGTACTTTTAATTAATACAATAACCTGGTGAGGGTCGCGGTGGCAGCAGTCCAAGGAGAGTGGACCAGACATCCCTTTCCTTGGCAACAGATTCCAGCTCTTCCTGGGGGATTCCCAGGCGTTCCCAGGCCAGCCGAAGGATATAATCCCCTCAGCGTGTCCTGGGTCGGCCTCTAGGTCTCCGCCCAGTGGGCCGTGCCTGGAATACCTCCTGAGCGATTTGGAAAATGGATGGATAACGACTATAAGATGAATATTGACTTTACAAATCTAGAATTGAGTGTGAGTCACTATCACCATGAAAGATAGGTGGAAGACTCAGTCGATTTTATGGATTAAAGAAGAGTAAGTACAGTAGTGCATTTCCAAATGAATTCCCCACAATATTTAACCAATTGTTCTATATATTTACACACATCAACAATATAAATGCACTGTTAAAACTATTGCAAGGCCTATAATATTTCCAGTACATATTTACAATACAATTAGAAATAAGTGTATGCAGCTGGAACGGGTTTTTCGCCGGGCACTCTGGTTTCCTCCCACAGTCCAAAGACATGCTGTAGCATAGGTTAATTATCCTGCGAACAAAATTGCCCCCGGTGCCCTGTGATAGGCTGGCGTCCCGTCCTGGGTATTGCCCTGCGTCTGCCGGGATAGGCTCCGGCTAACCACACCACTGTATAGGATTAAGTGGTTTCGGACAATTTAGGCAGCAGGCCATTTAACCTATGCGGCAGCATGTCTTTGGACTGTGGGAGGAAACTGGAGTGCCCACCGAAAACCCACGCGGACACGGGGAGAGAACATGCAAACTGCGCACAGAAAGGCACCCGAGCCGGAACACGAACCCGGGTCCTTCTTGCTGCGAGGCGGCAGCGCTACTCCCTGCGACGCCACCGTGCCGTCCCATGGGATGTACTGACTGCATTAATAAACCAAGCAGTCTGGTGACTTTGGCTTGATAGATTTCGGGCATACATATTCCTAATAAGATTAACTAAATGGCTGCAGAATGTCATTTTGTAACCAGGTCAATTAGCATGCGACGAGTGTCCTGGTCAGTGTGTCTCAATGATTATTTTATGGGACCTTTCTGAGATACGCACAATTCCTATGCAACAATGTCACGATTTGAGAGGTTTCACAGTCCCGGATAACCCGTGCATCAGCTACATTGCCTTTTTATAGCATGTTATCTATTAAGGGGCATGATAAATTTATATAATATGTACATATTCTGTTTTGATGGCCTCCCAGTATTGACTGGGATGCAGTTTCCATCAATTGTGGAGTAGCCTCAAGACGAAATCGTGCTCTAAAGCTTATAAGGCATAACCAAGCGCCTTCGTGATTTCCTTTGGGCTGTAAGAATTGTGTGAATACCAAATGTATTCATTTACAAGGACTGTCATACCAAAAAACAATAAAAATACAGCTTCACTATTGGGAGGAAATTCATCAAGATAAAATGTCTGTTTCAAAAAAAAACTTCATCACTTAAGATTCTTAACATAGATTTTTTTAAGTGAATTATTCGTAGGTTTCCTATGCAATGTTGCACAGCTGCTGTTTCGCATATAAACCCACACATATTTTCTTTGATGTCGATCGCCTCTTCACATGCTCTTTGATGGGCCTGAGCCCAATTATCAATGATGTCAGTCTGATAACTGTATCTGTCCATGACATACATAAGTGTACAGATTATTTGGATATACTGCCGTTAGCGGGACGGGACGTCGGCGTGGCGGTGAGTAGCGCTGCCGCCTCACAGCAAGAAGCCCCCTGGTTCGAATCCCGACTCGGGTGCCTTTCTGTGTGGAGTTTGCATGTTCTCCCCGTGTCCGCGTGGGTTTTCACCGGGAACTCCGGTTTTCCTCCCACACTCCAAAGACATGCTGCTGCGTAGGTTAATTGGCCTGCTGACTAAATTGCCCCCAGTGCCCTGTGATGGACTGGCATCCTATCCTGGGGATAGCCCTGCCTTACGCCCTGTGTCAGCCGGGATAGGCTCCGGCTCACCGAAACCCTGTACAGGATTAAGCGGTTTATGATGATGATGATGATGATACTGCCGTTGGCAGTGGGGCACGAAAAAAACCTAAACAAATTCGTGAATAATACTCCAGTGCATTAAACATTTAAAGTATAAAATATATGACGTTCTGGGAATTTCCCTTCTTCACAGTAAATAGAGAAGTCCAAGAGACCAGATATGTAGAGTGAGACCCGACACTTCTATTATATGCATTTCCATGTTTAGGTCCTCTTATTGACGTCCGTTAAGGGTTGTTCTGATTTTGACACTTAAGTGTGTGTTAATGAAGACTTCCCATCTAAAGTTGAAAGTGTTCATACTTTAATTGGCTCTGTCCGCATGTCTGTTTTTATCTGGGTGTCACACGACCTTAGAAACGTGATCAATATATATAAAATGTTGTTATAACGCTCTGGAAGCAGGATTCCTGCGATACAACAAGCATATGACGTTTGTGTCAGGTTAGGTGCACATTAAGGCCACATGTAGTGGGGAATACTCGCTCGCAGATCACGGAACAAATCCAGGTCTTATGCGTTGATTGACTGAGATGACTGACAGTTGTCACACCTGTACTCCCCACTGTGCCAACAGGCCACCTGTTTGATTCCTGCAAAGACTCACAACCCCATCTTACATAATCACCCGCATCTATTATAGAAGAGTTGCCTTTAATCATTATATGGAGAAGCAATCACAGCTAGGTGTTAGGTTACTGGTAAGGACATTCAATAATGGCCAAGAAACCATGATTAAATATACTTCAGCATTGTTTCAGCAGATACAATTAATTTCACACTTTACAGGAGGAGGAAATAATTACCGACATATCTTCACTACTCAGCCCGCAACCCATGCATTACATGCATAATAAGGTGGATGCTGTGCGTTTTCAAACTTTGCTCGAGTGTACATTAATGCCGCAATTATATTATCACCATCGCACATTTATTTTGAGTAATATGAAGCATTTGGCGGCATGAAGGGTGAGCATAAATTAGACCCTCAATGCGTATGTAATGTTTATTCATAACATTTAAAATTCCAACATCATTAACCATTGTATATTCACTGCTGGACGAAAGCCTCTGTATGCATTCAACACCTCTCACAGTACGGTACTGCCACCATCCATCTCACGCCGGCAACGAAACAGATCTCATTGCTGCATCTCTGCAATGGTCGTCCTCTTAGAAGTGTTCACTTCTTTGGCTACATTTCATTAGCAGGCTCACGACACCTATTAAAGTGTTGACCAAGTGTATTTGATTGTCTTAATTTTTGACATCATGTC
Organism: Geotria australis; assembly: GCA_036362915.1. Classification (NCBI taxonomy): domain Eukaryota; kingdom Metazoa; phylum Chordata; class Hyperoartia; order Petromyzontiformes; family Geotriidae; genus Geotria; species Geotria australis. Next base: position 1,410,601 of record JAZEWU010000020.1, on the reverse strand, counting down.
TTTGATTTGTGTTTTCCCTGATCCATGTGTCTTGTTTCCTCTCGGTCTGATTCCAAACATGCATCTCCACATAGTTCTTTGTGCACATTTCAGTGGTTGTTCAGTTTGTTTTTTTATTGTTGTTGTCCATGTTTTTAGCATTTGACTTAACAAATAATACACTTTTCTATCTTGTATGTTACTCATGGATGTCAATCAAGTTTTCAGAATATTTTGTGAGCATTCAGGGCAAAGATAATATCATATAAAAAATTATAATATCATATTAAAAATTATCCAGGGAAACCACACCGACACTCAGGATCCATTTTTAGGAGTCTCTTGCATTGGGGGGTTCTTTTATTAAGATGTGTTCACCCAATGTATGCAAGTTCATACGTCGGGTAAAACTGGAGCACCCAGAGAAAATCCACACACGACGGCAAACACAATCCCCATACGGATAGAAACACATGGAGACCGGTGGAGATGAATTCACTTGCTGTACTGCCGTCTCCTGGCGAACGAGGGTATGGCATCATCTTCGACGCCACAGGAAGGTAGCTTCATGTGTGGAGCAATCCAACCCGTACTGCCTCCAGGGCTGGATTACAAGCGCTCACAACCACCTCATAGTTAAGGGTTAATTATGCAGTAAGAGGTGTAACCTTTAGGATTCAGTGGTAATTCCTGTGGCTGAAGATACCTTTGACGGTTCATAGCCATTAGGAATACCCTTGACTCAATATAAATGGCAGACACTCTGTAGGGTTGCCACCGATCATGTTTTCCCAGGATCTTCCTCCTTTTTGAGGAAGCTGTCCTGGGAAATCCGTAAGTTTCCACGGAGCTAGTCGTTCAAAGTTTTTGCCCATTGCACGTACAGTCCTCTCTAATTATGTCTACCCCTCACGATAAGTCCCGTTTTTTTGTGGCCACAAGGTGGCAACTCTAACAGTCAGAGAAAGGCCTTAATAGAGCAGAGGCACGAATATGGCTATAGATGAAATACACAAAGCCTGGGAATCTATTAATTTACAACATAATATATCAATGACACGCTTAATAACAAACTCTTAAAGTTCACATTGGCGCTATATAAATTGATAGTATTATTACTGAGCACGCGGGAAGCTGTGGCGGCCATCTTACATAGGGCCAATAACGTGCAAACTGAGCCGTGACGTCATTCTCCTTGCGATGCCAAGATGGCGGCAAAGTAATAACGCACGCGATTGGTCAATACGGGGTTCCGTGCCACCCAATTGGTGGCGTCGGTATTGGACTGACTGGGATGAGAGAAGCGGGGAATCGTAGGATCGAGGCAAGCAGAGGAGGCCTCGGCGTGGAGACGCGACGCTATGGTGCGTGAGGCGACATCACGTAAAGTCGGAAAGGGGCTGCAAGGGGCTTCTCTCCCCTGGGCGCCCGCGGAAGATGTCCCATTGCAGCGGGGCTTAAACTCGTACGGTTGGGAGTCGCGGGTTCGGGTTTCTCCCGAAGCGACTAGCTCAGGCCGAGGCCGAGCTTGGGCCCTGTGGCTAGTCCCACAGGTGTAAGCGCAGGGAGGAGGTTTGAGACGAAATTAATATTGAACCGATGCTCAAATGTGTCTTCGTGTGTGATGTGGCGTAGTCGCCGGGTTTTGAGTGATCACACGGAGGCTTCGTTGATTGTAGAGTTTTGCGTGCATATAATGACTGCTGCGTGTGTGAAGCTGGGATTGAAAGCGAATGAATGGTGTGTGAAGGGTGATGAGGGAAGCGTCTCAATCGCGTGATCAGAGGTGTTATCAGAAGGCATCGTAAAACGCACAATTATAATTAATTGCTTGGCCCTCCCCGCTGGACCACTTTAAAAGAGCTACATAGCTCAATGGTTCCTTCTAGCTTGGAAAAAAAATGAATTAGATGCATAATCAAAAAGCAGGTGCAATTATACTCAGGCGGCGTCATCAGAAAACCTGTCAAAAAGCATCACTGCAATCAAAAATAAAATATCTTTATGAACGTAAATCACGAGAGATAAGCATCGTCGGGTGAATCATTGAAAGGGTCATTGGAAGTATTTATTATAAGTGGAAGGATAATCATAATCGTATAGAATGGTCACAGATGCGGCTGAATGCGTTCAAGAAAAATCAACATGCCACAAAGCGCGAACCATAAGGGAAACAGTCTTATGTGGGCTTTTTTGAACGGTCAACGGTTAACAGTCCTTGCTATCCTATAGTTGACATCGGGCAATGTGGTTTCCACGTTCTTTTGCAGGCTAACCAGGACAGTAACAGCGCGCCTGGGTCGGCTAGTGGACCCGGGCAGCAGCATCCTGCTTTCTCTAACCCTCCTCCTATGGTGCCACCACCTTTTGTAAGTATGGTTTTTGTTTGTGAAAATTACCCATTTCTTTTCATATTCGAGAAAATAAGAGATACTTTTAACGTGCAACCTACACTCTCAGCCATAGCTGGAAGCATTACAATTCTAAGATTGTATTCCAGAAAAATAGCGATCACTATTAATTAAAAACCCTATTATATATCCTGCTGCCAATGTTTACAGGCTACTGTGCCAGTAGTGTCAGTCATCTTTGTCAGTAGACCCTGTAAATTGAGATTATTGTACTGGCCCTACACTCGTGCATCCTGTTCCAGTAGCGACAATGGGAAGCACCCCACTCTTAAAGTCCAATCAAATGAATGTAGCTAAAATGTTTATGCCAAGGAAATCACCAATGTTTGTTTTCAGATGCCACCTCCAGGGATTCCTCCCTTTCCTCCAATGGGGATGCCACCGATGGGACAACGGCCGCCCAACATGCCTCCCATGCCGCCTGGCATGATGCCCCCTATGATGCCACCCATTGGAGGGCCCCCACCTATGGGCCAGGTAAATACAAAGCACATTGCAGAGCTGCAACGGTCACATGGCCTACAAAAATCCAATTCTTTACGGGCCATATGCATAACTGGTTAATGGTGTTAAACAAATTTAACGTCCTCATATCACCGTTTGGTTCTGATTTCCATTTTTGCCCATCAACAGATGCGTGCAATATACTACTACATAATTTGCATTTGATTGGAGAATATTGATATAAACATGGAAAGCTGGATCGTGAGGGAAACAATAGTTGGAGTTTCAGAACTCTTCCTTCACTGGTAGGCAAATGGAATATTTTGTGGTTTGACTCGTGTTGAAAATATCTAATATACTTGAAATGTTAGTTAATTCTTAATGTTGAATACTTTCTGTATCCCTTTGCTTGGTAGAAAATGGTATCGAGTTTTTGAAAACACAATGTTGAATGCCTATTTAGTGGCTGTATATACCACTTGAATACCCATTAAATGGTCATGTATGATGGCAAATGTAGTGTTCACTTGATATTTTTCAGATGCCTGGTATGATGCCGCCTATGATGATGATGCAGGGAATGCCTAATATTCCTCCGATTGCAGCTGCGGTAAGCTTTGCTTTTGTTTGCACATTATATTACGTG
>JAZEWU010000020.1:1390822-1407073 GCA_036362915.1 Geotria australis | reverse complement strand
TGTTCCAGGTTGTGGGTGCCGCGACCGAGAATCGGCGTTGTGCGAAGGTTGTGCGTGAGCGCGGTGTGTGGAGTCGGTGCTGTGAGGAGCTGTGTAGAGTGCGGGATTGTGTTGGGGCGAGTGGCCGGAGTAGTGATCTAGTAGCTTAAAATAACCAAGCAGTTACCTATATTCTGTATCTTCCAAATAACTGTTTAATAGTGCATTGATGAACATTTGAAAGTTTGGATATGACATTGAAATTAACTCATCGGCTATGATAATTGTCATTGTTGGGGAGATGTATGAAAACAATACAACGTGATTACGTTATGTTTTTTTCTATCAGACATTGTTATTGGAATGTCTGTTTTAAAAACATTGCATATATCTTCACCAGTTTGTTTTATTCTTTTATAGGGGTCTGTAACACCCACTGATACGAGTACTGGTAAGTAACTTAAATGCATCTACTGTATGGTTAGTCACCTTTATTGGATAATAACTTAAGTATATTCTGGATATAAAACATGAAAGCTTCATTTCACCACCATTAAACTAATGCTGTGTTGCATTCATTATATTTTACTTTCACATGTAAATTAAACATGTGAAGGCTCTCTAAACTTTTAAAACGTTTTATTTTTCTGTCTTTTTAAGGATCGGCTACGCCATCTGGGCAGGTTAGTGTTGCATTACTCTTAGCAAACACACATTAACCATCATAATAATATTTTGGTAAAGCCTGAAACATTTACTTTCTGCTTTACAGTATTTGAAAATGTTGCTTTCCCTCACCCAGGCTGTAAACCCTGCAGTAGCTGCAATACAGCAGTCTGCATCTGCAGGAAACTCACCAGCACAGCAAGAGACACAGAAAAAGGTGCTGATCCTGTTAATGCCTCAAAGGCGAAATTCTGTAATATGGCGATATTACGGTATCACATATGATACAAGCTTCTCTAAATTGTAGAATTGTTTAGCAACATTGTTATATCATGAGTAGCATTGCTCATTTTATTTTCTTTATTGATGTAGGTTTTCACAGCTCAATATTTGAGAATTGCTCTTAAGAGCGGCTCTTTTGGGATAGCCATGGCAAGCGTTCCGCTCTCCTTGAAGTTTTGCCTCCAGTGTTGGAGGCATCATCAGACTCATTTCGGCAAACATTTACGAACTAACAATTTACAATAGTTATGCACTATTTTTACAAAAACGTTTATCTCCAATTGGTAATTGCTTTGTAAAATGTTCTCCAGTAATTTATAGTGTGGTGGTTATGTGATCCCATATTTTTCTGACAACATGAGTAATCTCAATTGTAAGTTCTCATTTTATTCAAGAATTGAATCAGTTAAGCTTCTTTAGGGATATTAGGTGCAATTTTTTTTATTAATTCTTTCTCATTCCCTGCTTAATCCTATAGAGGGTTGCGGTAAAGCCGGAGCCTATTCCAGCAGACATCTAAATCATGTCTTAATTTCAGTATTGTACAATTTTCCCCTTATAATGTAAAATCACCTTGTGGCACTTTATGTGACTACTTTATTTGATTTGCTACGAGAGTAGTTTGAGAATTGCTCTCCAAAGCTGTTCTTTCGGGATAGCTGTTTCAGAAATACCTGATGGTGTTTCCAGCGTGGGAGGTGAAACGTTGCGAAGGACACAAAAGAAACACTCGACACGGCTATCCCGAAATAGCATCTATGGAGAGCAGTTCTCTTGAGCCGTGAAGACCTACATCAGTACACCAGAGTAGTTTAGTGTAATTAGTAATGTTTACAAACATCTGGTGAAATAAGCACTGGATTAAAGTTGGTAGGTTTGAGAACTAGGAATAGTAGCGTTAAACGACTCCGATTGTTGGATCAGGATGGAGAAATTAGCATATAGACATAATTCCTTTTCAAATTTAGCAGATTCATGTTATAGTATGATCAATGTAAGGAAAACGTACTTGGGAAAGCAGTTGATTTAACGTTCCCCAGAACAATTTCTGCCTTGTCAGTGTTTAGTTTTTCATTTGAAAAGCGTTTTACCTGCAATCACAGAAAAACAATGATTTGGTCTCTGCTGGCCTACTACAGAAAGCATTATGGACAGAGCACAAGTCTCCAGATGGACGGACCTATTTCTACAACGGTGAGACCAAACAGTCCACCTGGGAGAAACCCCTAGAGCTGAAGTCCCCAGCAGAGGTAAGAGACTGCGCCATTGTACATTCATGCTGTAGTCACTGGAGTGAAACTAACTCTGTGCGTTGCCAGAACATCCCTCAATGAAAACTGTTTCTAATTTTGGCACAGATGCTGGTGGCCTCGTGTCCTTGGAAGGAATATAAGTCAGACACAGGCAAGCCTTACTTTTACAATGCTCAGACGAAAGAATCTCGCTGGACCAAACCCAAGGAACTCGAAGACCTGGAAAGTAAGAACTTGTTAAACAAATCTTTACATTCATAAAAGATGTGCTGAATGTTCTATGCTTTTCAATTAACAATAATCCATTGTCAGAAACCGCTTAATCCTGTACAGGATCGAGGATAGCCGGAGCCTATCCCCGCAGACACAGGGCGCAAGGCAGGGGTTTACCCGAGTCCATCACAGGGCACCGAGGGCAATTTAATCTGCAGGCCAATTAACTCATGCAGCAGCATATACATACGTAGATAGAACTCTTTTTCTGAGTTCCTCATGAATCTTTTTTGAGTGGGACATGACATGCTTCCACAAACCTGTGTGATAAAGACCAGACTCTGATGGTGACAACCAAAGTTATATTTTCAGAAAGGGCAGGGCAGGCCACGCAAACTCACTCCTGATTGAAACGCCTAACTCAAATTACCTATTTTTTTAGCTGATTAACGTTGACGTTCACATACTTGTGCCACCAAATAGATTGGATGTTGGATCCTTTTGATCAATAAATAAATGAAAAAGTAGTTTTTTGCGTGTGTGCTATTTGTTTAATCAGATTCTCTTTATTACAAGGACTTAGATGAAGATATGATCACATTTTAGGTCAAATTTATACAGAAGTACAAAAACATTCAAAAGGGTTCACAGACTTTGTCTTACTGTGTGCACTTCTGATTGAAGTTGCTTAATTTTACGAACAAGTAAACTGACCAAAATCATTCTGTCCTCCCATTCTAACACCATTCATTTGATACGCTTCTCTCCATTAGTTTAATAGTGTTTCTTATTTGTTAACTATTGACTGGCCTAAATGGGTTATATGTTTTGTTTGTTTCAGGTATGATTAAGGTCCATGAAGAATCTGGGTAAGTGCACCGTGATTTGCATTTTTACTTATAAAACGTGCCAAGATTGTTCATATTTCAGTTTTACTTTGTATAAAATATTCTAGGTGGGTTATTTTGATTTGAAATTAAGATCATACAGGAATATTCGTTAGCATTAATGTAATTGTACATACATGGGCCAGTAAAACTTAAAAAATGGGATGAACATAAACAATGGCTTTTAAATTTCCTCTTCAGCCAGAGAAAGTGCTTGAATGTAAAATATCAATATATTCTGCCTGATATCTCTTGCTGCTTTGTGAGGTTTGCAAGGCATTGTAGAACTGTACAGACCCCACAGGGCTTGTCCCATTGTCTGTTTTAATTAACACTTAAATTAATATACAATAGATATATGGACTGTAAAACTGTGATAACCTACTCAGATAAAAGGCTGTTTGGCTAGAGGACATTGCAAACGTTTAATTTCGTTAAAAAGATTGCTGCATGCAAAGTGTCCACTTCCTGTGCTCTACATTGTACTTTTTTTAAATGTAGGTCTTGCACAACTATTAGGATAACATCCAGTGTGAATACCCAAGGTCATTTTATACCAGTATTGGGGGAGGGATCAGCGTTTCACATTGTGACTTAGCTTCAATTTACAGCCATGGTTAATGTCGGTGTCAAATAATATCTGGCCCGGTGATTGGACCACTATTCTCTAACCCACACTAACCGAAGTGGAGAATTATGGTCAAAGAATGCCAATGACCAATAAAGGGCTTCGTCAAGCAACAGTGGATAATCATTTAAAGTAAAAAAAACACTATTAGCGCATTTCCGCAGAATGCACGGGCCATGTCGAGGGTGGGTGGAGGGGAGGCATGATGTCAGCAAGGCACACACAAACCCGGCTCAACTCTGGGACGTAGGTGATGTCATCACGCACGTGTACGTGGTAACATCACCACCGCGCACTTGTCTGACCACGCGCCAGCCATCTACCAAAACGTTAATAGAGTACGAATATGGCATTGGTGCAGTTATTGGAGAATTGGCTAATGTTTCGAAGTACACTTTCGTGGCTCGATGTATTAAAACGTCTCTCAAGAGCTGCCCTTTTGGGACAGCCACGTCAGGTGTTCCTGCTACTAAATCTATTAAAACAAACTCAACACCTCACAGCTGCCGGTTCATTCTCCCCCCAAGACCTAATGGGGGGGGTGGTCAGCAAACCCATTGGCTGGGAAGCAATTCCCGGCTAATCGATCACCCGGGGATTTATGTCCGTCCAACCGCAGAGGCCAGATGGATCTGCCCGTGTCGGCCGCCGTCACCGCCGCGCAGGCGGCCGGCGGCACGCCCGGCTCCACGGGCACGAGCTCCCCCGTGGAGAATGGCGCGTCCCCGTCCGCGGGCGGCCCCGCGTCCGCCCTGCCCTCCTCCGCAGACGGCACGCCGCAGCAAGACGGAGTCTCCGTCGCGGCCGGCGTCGCAGTCGCGGCCGCCACTTCTGCCGGTGCCGTCGTTGGCATGGCGACCGCGGCGGCGACCGTTCCGCCCGTCGCGGGAACGGTTATCGGAGCGCCGGCTGGAATGGTCGCCGCGATGCCGGGCGAAGGCGTTCCGGGCGCGGAAGCTGTTGCGGAGCAAGTGATCGGCAGGTGGGGTACTGTATGCGCGACGCGCGACGCGCGCCGCCGTTGTTGTTAGGCGCTTCCGTCTCGTTTTTATTCGTGGGGGAAATGGTGTGCAGGTTGACTGAGGCCACCTAGTGCTGTAGTTGTGGTAAGGTATCCGGTGTTACAGCCATGTAGTTGTCACTTGACTGGGGGTCAAGGTAGAAGCGTTCAGGTCGCGATCCCTGTCAGGTAGTACTTGGTATTGCCTGCGAATTCTACCAAACACTTCGAGGCCGAGCTGAAAGACAACGATGTCCAGAGGCTGACCATCGTGCTTCGAAGAATCGCAAAGAAGAAGAAGTCACTTGACTGTTAGGGCTGCTGCATCAGCATGTGAAAATAAACATTAAGTAACAAATGCAAAGCAGGCTTCTGTCGGGAACTTTCTTCTGATTTTGCCTTTTCTCTGCTTTGGAAACCTGCAGCGTTCTGAAAGAGGATGGTAAGAAGAAAAAGGAGAAGAAAGTGTACACCTGGAACACCAAGGAAGAGGCGAGGCAGGCCTTTAAGGATCTTCTGAAAGATAAGGTAATGCTGAGACCTGCTGAGCAATGCTGTCACTCAGCACAAGCTTGACTCTTTTTTCAAAATGCTGAGACAATTCTTTGTAATTAAAACATCTAAATAAATATGCATGAGAAAATACTTGTCAGTCTCTAATTGTATTTATGTTCTGAAAATGTTTGTTTATATATATATATGTAATGCTTTAAATAACCGAAGCTGTGATATTGACAATAATATATTACATTGGAATCGCTGCTCCAATGTTTTATATCTTTGTTACATTTGACTGATATACAACCCTTTATTTTGCCTGTCTGGTTCATATTTAATGTTTAATATTCAAGATTTGCTGTGTTTTTTCTTGTATCAAAGAGATGATGTTATGATGTGACTATATATAAAGCTGAAACTACATTATCAAAGTAATAAAGAGTCAATTAGTATCAGCCTACACTCAATTACCCTTAGGGGGTATTTTCTTCCATATTGGTTAAACATAGATGGTGGTAGGGGCCATGCTTATCTTTATTTCTGCTTTGCAAGTTGATGATTTTCTATTAAATTGGAGCATATTCCCACATGGCTAGAATAACATTTCTCCAACTGTCGTTTTTGATGCCAAAGCATAAAAACAAAACACTTGGTCTGTCCTCTGTAGAGCCATATACAAGCTGGATATATGCTGTGCCACTTAGTTTTGCAATAAAAATTTGTGACATTTCGTTAGTTGACTTTTTTATTTTTCTTGTGGCGAGACAAACAACATCGGAATAAGTGAGTTGTTCATGTTTACTGTGTGTCCCTTGGTCTACAGAAAGTTCCTGCAAGTGCATCATGGGAACAAGCTATGAAAATGATCATCAATGATCCGAGATACAGGTACGTTCTCACGTTCAAACCAGATGCATCGCTCTTGTGTTACGTCTTGAAGTGTGCAGTTAAGAGTGATTTTGGAAGATAAAATAAGCCCAAATTGTGTTGCAGTGATTACAGCACTTGTACTGTGAACATTAATCTGCAGTGGAACTCCTCTTATCTGGGATCCTATTATCTGAGCCTTAAATTATCTCTTTTGCCAGATTCTCTTTTCGTGTTAACTTTTATTATTCATACTATATTCTGATTATATTGCTGGTGGATGGCTCCGAATATGCGCACCTATTTTGCTGCTATTAAGTCATCAGCAAGTGGTAGAAAATTAATGCTTTTCACCTTTATCTGTGGTTCAAAAATACCGCCACTCGCGGTTCCTCTTTGTGGCTATTTCATGAATAGGAGCAATAGTTCAGAAAACATGATTATAGAGGCATTCATTCATTCAGCAGTGGGTAGATGATGGCGAACGAATATTGTGGTCATGGTCAATGATCTTCTGGGTGGGTGTACGTACCTCTGTCTGCCTACGCATGTTCGCCACCAGTGCCCTGCCCAAGCTGAGTGAGAAGAAGCAGGCATATAACGCGTACAAGACACAGCGAGACAAGGAGGAGAAGGAAGAGGCCCGGCTCAGGGCCAAGGAGGCCAAGGATCGGCTGCAGCGCTTCCTGGAGACGCACGAGAAGCTCAACTCGTATGTTAAATACAGGTGAGCGACAAGGGTGGCCTTGAGCCAGTGTTGGAAGTTCCATGTTCTCATGGCGGTGCCCTGTACCTTTATAGACTCGCCCGCAGCTTATAAGAATAATAGCATTTTATAGAGCGCCTTTCACCCGAGGGTCACAAAGTGCTGCACAAGGGCTGAGGAGAGAACGGCATGTCTACAATTACAGAAAAAATAACGAATACAAACCAAAACAACAAAAATAAAATAATTAAGGCTGCAACGAATACACTGAAAGGTCGTGAAACTGTCAATCTTAAGAGCGGCAAAAATCTACCAGCGTCCCCTAAGATGGCCGTCACTACCTTAAAGACAAACACGGAGGGAGACAGGGAGGGAGGGTGAGCAACAGGGGGAGACACAGGGACACAGAGACAGGCAGACAGAGAGACAGACACGAGGGGGAAACAACGCCAATCCAAATTATACAACCAATATTGAAGCACAAGAACACACACATAGACACACGCAACAGCAAAGAGAAAACGCAGCCACCCACAACAGTTATTTTATTGTGATGAGGAAATCATCAGGGTTGAGTAGAGAATCAAGCAAGGGTCTGGGAATGGGCTGGAGCAAAAGCAGCAATTCAACTCTCAGGCGAAAAAGGGCGTGATAATATGGTGCAATATATATGTAGGCTTTCACGACTGTTTTTCATCAAAAAACTAGTATGAGCATTATAATTAATTAGAAGCTTGAGCACATCATGTGCTTGTCTGCACAAGGGTAATTTAATTATGTTTCCTTTTTAACATAATGTTTAGCATTTCTAAAAACATGTTTTAGCATTGCTGTCAAGAGCTGTTCTTTCAGGATAGCCATGTTGAGCGTGCCTCCACTCCCCCTCGCAATGTTCCCGGCTATCCCGAAAGAACAGCTACCAAGAGCATTTCTCATACATTGAGCAGTGAAACCTACATTATTACTAACATGTTTTGATATAATATTTCATATCTAAATCAATGTAAAATGCTGTACTTTAGGCCTGCATCATGAAGTACTTTGTTTAAACAGCCTATGCAGTACTACTGTGAAATTAGTGGATCTGAAGGACAATCTATACATTGGCATCTGGTACACATTGGCATTTGTACATCATGCTATGTTGGTGCAGCATAATTTGAATGTGAAAAGGCTTCTGTCTGCCTCCTGATATATATAGTAGGTGTGGCATGTGGACCATAACATAGAACACTAGGTTTAGAAATTCACAAGACATACATGTGCTGCTGCTTTTTGCTCGATTTGTATTTACCACTCACAAAGGGGCCAGGTATTTGTGGATGAAAAAAATAACAGCAGTTTGATTCAGATTCTTAATTGACCTCTCCAGCTCAGGAGCACAACACATTTTAATTAGAAATAGTTGTATAGCACAGCTCTAATTACTTGGCATTTGGTTAAGAAGCACAAAGCCCAACCTGCTTTTCAGCAGTTTTAGTTTGAGTGTCTAAAATTTAAGTCCCATATTTGTTGGACAGTTGAGACGCATGGGTAAGATTTATTAATAATAATAATTTTACATTTATAACGCACACAGATTAATTCACTGTCGAAGGTACTCATTCGACGAGACAACGACTCAGAGGCGCGAGGAAAGCGCAGAGAGGTGGAGGAGGCAGCCAGGCGGTGTTTCCAGCGGCATATTGCCACATACTGCTTCCTATATATTATGATGTTCTCGGCCAAATAATTCATAAGTGTTTTTTTTAAGTTGTGGGAGGAAACTGGAGAACCCAGAGGAAACCCACGCAGAGCAGGGGGAGAACACCCAAACTCCACACAGAAAGGTGTCCGAGCCGAGATTCGAACCCGGGGACTTTTTGCTGTGAGGCGCAGATGTTACCACTGCGCCACCCTGCCGCCCCTGTGCCACCCTGCCACCCATTATGACTCCCAATTTGATGATGGGCATGAGATGTTCCCCAATTGTTTCATTATGCGCTGTAATTAATAGAGTATTTTTTAAATGGCTGAAACGTCATTAAGATCACCCCTGTATCAAATTAATACCACGCAAGCTTGAGTTTTGCATTGCTTGATGAGATGCATTCTTTTGAGCATGCTAATAATTTAGCCACATGCAGCAGCTCGTTATTACCAGCTTGGCATGCAATATTTTGCTTGAGAAATCAGCACGCCAAATTTCTCAACACTTTGTAAATTCGTTATCCAAATGGATGGTGATTATCTGTGGATTTTATTCTTAACAAGTGATGGGAAATTCGCATCGTTGTTCTTTGTCTCCAAAGAACACGGTGTTTACATTATATTAAAATTCTGTATTTTATTAAATAACACATTCTATGTGTATTATAATAATTATTATTAGCTATACTCAATCCAATGGTGAAAAATGCCTTGTTTGAAATATGAGGACATGACATGTATATTTGATTAACTACCCTGTGGTGCATTGACATCAAATTGACACATCTGTATTTTCGTGACACAATAACCATATTTCACAGCAATAAATGTATCACATTTAGCTTAAGTCATTTAAATGTTTGATTAATAATTGCTGGTTCATTCACCTTTGCAGTTATTGACAAGTACAGCATTTAAATAATTTTTCCAGTCTGCAAAATAAAATCGTCAAGTCAGTGATTATTGTTATGACTTGACCAAAGTGCTTAAAACAAAGTACACAAACAAATGAAACCTGCTACTTACAGACCTAAATCTGTGCCAAGTGCCTCCCCTGTGGAGTGGCTATTGCCAGCATAAATTAATCAGCCATAAATGTGTGGAAAAAACCCTATTATGCAAAACATTTGTTGATTAACACTTGAATAAAATTGATTAGTAGGTGTTTAAGGACGCTCGGCTTAAAATTAAACTGCCATGCTTGCACATCCTATAGGTAATATAAACATAGGCACACATGTGTCGTCATTGTTCATGTCATTTTTGATTGGCAGGCATTGACTGCTAATGAAGGTATGATGCTGTGTCATGGAGCATGTGATTGCAGTAATTCTGCGATAATGTTAAACTAACTTGCTGTTATGGTGGAACCAGTGGTTGTATAAATTACCCAATTAATGCTAATTCATGGCTTTCTGCAACATAACCTTGGACCCCACAGAAAGGCAGAGCAGATGTTCGGGAGCATGGAGGTGTGGAACAATGTGCAAGAGCGCGATCGAAACGAGATTTACGAGGACGTCATATTCTTCCTGGCCAAGAAGGAGAAGGTGGGGCAAATCAATTAGACCAACTTTATAACAGTCTTTAACTTATTACACTCCATATGTGTGTTTCTGTTTCAGATTGAGCACGGAACCAAGTTCTGCTTGTATGCATTTGTTTTGTGGTCCAATATGCAGTGATGTGGGGTTTAAATAATTCGTTGAGTTTCCATGACCACCTGAACATGCTTCTGCGGCTTAAAGAATGGTCTTGCCCAAGGCAGTTTGATTCCCACCTTGGGCGCCTTTCTGTGTGGAGTTTGTGTGTTCTCCCCCTGTTCTGCGTGGGTTTCCTCCAGGTTCTCCGGTTTCCTCCCACAACTTAAAAAAACACTCGTTAATTAATTGGTCAATAACATCATAATAACGACTCAGAGGCGTTCTCTCGACGATTGAATACCTTCGACATTGAATATGTGTGTTATAAATGTAAAATTATTATTCATTAATAACATTTACATTTTATGACACTGAGCCACTGGCAGAATGAGTTTCAAACATCTCATAATAACGGCAGTGGCTATAACCAGTTGTCACAGACCAACTCTGTAAGTAATGTCCTTACATTGACAAAGATGGGCTTATTCTGTCAGATATCATTCCTGGGCTTTGGCTCTTCCAATGTAGCTCAGCCTTTAAATGGTGATCCATGTTCTTCTAAACATGTACATGTTGTGTTGCGCAAGTATATGTTGTTAAATCCACTCTACGGTCCACCCACCACAGGAGGAGGCCAAGCGTCTGCGCAAGAGAAACATTCAGGCACTCAAGAGCATCCTTGACAGCATGACGAGCGTCACATTCCGCACCACTTGGTCCGAGGCCCAGCAGCACCTGATGGACAACCCCACATTCGCAGAGGACGAGGAGTTGCAAAGTGAGGCTCTTGTTTCAATCCGGATCGTCTTGCCACTGTAGACCCTTTCTCTGAGAATTAGAACTCTTGGCCAATTAATTAATAAGTTGTTTTTAGTTGTGGGAGGAAACCAGAGGACCTGGAGGAAACCCACACAGAACAGGTGGAGCAAACACAAACTCCACAGAGAAAGGCACCCCAAGCGGGAATCAAGCCACCCCGGGCGGGATTTTCTTTCTATGAGGCGCAGATTTTATCACTCCGCTACACTGCCACCCGATACAACCTGTATAGCAGTGTTTCCTAGATGCCACCTTTCATCGTTTGTACGGTGTGTGGGTGCAAGCGTTGTTGGTAAAGCGCCTGACTAACGATCACAATGAACAATGCAGGTTAAAATCGTGGCCCAGATTGTATTGAGCCGATAATTCCTCGTGGATCAACACAAAGTCAGCTATAGCTGCCATGATGAGACTCACCCACACAACAGGAATGCTGAATTTTCACAACTGGCTGTGAGTCCCCACGGGAGATTAATTCCATCCTATTAAAGTCAGGAAAAGATTTACATTATATTATTTCACGGTATTTTGGGAATTGTTGTAATTTGTGTTGTCCAATTGAGGCAAGAGTAATAAAACCTGTTGTTCCAAGGATGCTATGACAAGTAACCCAATCAAGAATGCTTGACATTAATTGGATTTTGGTCACGCTCGTATTTCCATAATGGTACTGTGCTTGTGCATCGTGTGTGTGTGCACGAACGAACACCGTAATGGTTTGCGATCACAGATATGGACAAGGAGGATGCTCTGATATGCTTCGAGGAGCACATACGTGCCCTGGAGAAGGAGGAAGAGGAGGATAAAGAGAAGGGTCGACTGAGAGAGCGCCGCATGCAGCGCAAAAACCGCGAGCTGTTCCAGGTGCGGCTTCTGAGAACTGCATTTGTATTCATGGAGTAACGCTGCTGCTGTCACTGAGCTGCATTGCTTGCCGTGTGATAAGCTGCATGTCTGCTTTCTCCTGTACAGCTGTTTTTGGATGAGTTGCACAACAATGGGAAGCTGCACTCCATGTCCACATGGATGGACCTGTACCCGGCTGTGAGCGCAGACATACGCTTCTCTAGGATGCTGGGGCAGCCAGGTCAGATACGTTTATTTGCCCAACCCACTGTTTGCTCATCTCCACACGTTTTACTTCTGGCATGTCTTTCTCACGTGTTCTTCATTTCAACTGCAAAGTTTTCTGTGTTCGGTCCAACTTTTTACATTGTTATCCTCCCACCTACTTGGCTTCCGCTGCCTCGACATTCCACGGTTAGTTTTTTCTAATGTAAATGTCCATCTCTTTCCAATTGCATCAACTCCACAGTGTCTATCATTCCATTTGCTTACAAAATGTCACCGTGATCTTGGTTCTTCAATAATAGAATGCACCCTTTTAAAAAAATAACACCATTGAAGGCTTCTGAATAATTGATTCCGTTTCTATCACAAAGCCAACCCAGCAGCTGTTTTCAAGAGTCTTGGTAGCCACTGTGGCGCACATTTCATAATGGGTGGTGGTGGTGAAGCAGTGAGCCAGAGTGAATTAAGAATATAGAAGTACGTCTTGTGTGAGTTTCGAGTCGGCAGCTGATTATTCATTGTATCTTGCAGGGTCTACGCCGCTGGATTTGTTCAAATTCTATGTGGAGGACCTCAAAGCTCGTTACCATGAGGAGAAGAAAATAATCAAGGACGTGCTCAAGGTACTGAGTGATAGCAGGCTTGCATTTTCTCTCTTGAATGTAACCGCTGAGACTGAGCACCGTATCACTGGAAAGTAAAAATGGGTTGACTTTAAAAGAGAAAAGGTTTTAGCCTTTCTGTCAATAATACAAGTGTTAAAATCCTAAAACACCAGACACCTTTACAAGCATGGATGTTTTTTGCAATCTTGACACTTTGTAAGAGGTGTGTATTTGGTGTTTTAAGATCTTAACACTTGTATTGTTGGTGGTTGCTCTTCAGAATTGTTCTTTCTCGTGATAGCCGTGTCGAGTGATCTCCCTTTCTCCCACGAGTGATCTCCCTCCAGGGAGGGAGGGAGATTGCTCGACACGGCTATCCCGGAAGAACAGCCCTGAAGAGCAACCATCATAAATTGAGCCATGAAAACCTACGACAGTACACTTGTATTATTGCCAAAAAGGGTTAAACCTTTTCTCTTCTCACATCATCTGTGTACCTGTAGATATAACAGCTCGACCTGAGCTACTGGTGCGTTGCCCTGAGCTGCTTGCCTTTTGGAAACACTTGGCTAACACTAGTGAGACTAGGATATAAAAAAAACACTTTCTCTGGTGTGGGCCAATCGGTTTAAAGGACAATGCATACATTATCAAAGCATCTTGTTTGCATATTTTGCCACAAGCATGTGTGTTATTTTGCAAACCTGGCACTTTGAAAAAAGTATCTATTTGGTGTTTAAAAATCTTAACACTTGTATCTCTTCCCTTTGACCCATATTCTCGTGATCAGGACAAGAACTTTATGGTGGAGGTGAAAACGACGTTTGAGGAGTTTGCTTCCCTGATCAGCTCTGACAAGCGTGCTGTGACATTGGACGCAGGAAACGTGAAGCTCGCGTTCAACAGCGTATGTTTCACGAAACCATTTTTCTTGATTAGAATGGGCTCGGTGTATACAACACACCACTCGGGTAGCCCACAAGCCAAGGGGAATGGTTGGTGCTGCCTAAGGTGACAGATGCGATTCACTAATGGCAGGAAATTTAGTGTATACACCATCTGTTTTATTGATAAAATTACTGTTGTAACTAGGCTGTGTGAGCCCGATACTCGGGCCTCCCACCTCATCCACCTCCTCCTGACACCTCTCTCCACCTCTTTGCGTCTTGCTCCTAAACCCCGTTCTTCTTACCGCTCTTCCTCTTCAACAGCACCTTGCCAATGATGCATTTGAATTGTGGTCTAATATTCTATGCTGTTATGTGCATGGCACATATTACGTGTAGAATTTTCAATTCTCTCTTCGCTCGTTATTTGCTGGAGCTAACTTTATTGGCAGGTGGTCTTGGGGGGGTTAAAGAAAGTAACTCAATAGGTGAATTGCAAAGCAACTTATGTGTTTAACATTTCTTAAGAGTACATTAATACCAGCATCCCTCTCCATTGACTGAAAGAGTTTGGAAGTGGTTTTAAATTGCGCACCATGAGCATGGTTACATTCAGCTAGGAGTGGGGGGTCAAGGTAGAAGCGTTCACGTCGCGATCCATGTCAGGTAGTACTTGGTATTTCCTGCGAATTCTCCCAAACACTTCGAGGCCGAGCTGAAAGACAACGATGTTCAGAGGCTGACCAACGTGCTTCGAAGAATCGCAAAGAAGAAGAAGCTAGGAGTGTGCCTAGTCAGTATTAAAGATTAAGCACATCTGATGCTCTGCTCTGGTAAATTATACGAGGCAGGTGAGGGCACCATGAGGCGCCTATGTCCTCTGCGAGCTTTAGTACCCTGGGTCACAAGCTTCTTGATGGGCATGTAGCAGCAAGAAACTATGGATTGGGTCTGCAATAATAATTAGCATTTTCCCCAATGCTAATTATCATTGCATTTGAAAATTTGGAAGAGTCTTGCAGCCCATCAAGGAAGTGGGAGGCTACTGTTGAGAAGGCCAGCGGGTTACTTATCAGGCTGACCCCCATTTACACGCTTGCGTGGTCAAAGGAACTGACACATTTTTTGAATAATGGCGTGTGAATGAATGCAGCTGATTGAGAAGGCAGAAGCGCGGGAGAAAGAGCGCGAGAAGGAGGAGGCCCGCAAACAGAAAAGAAAGGAGGCTGCATTCCGCAACATGCTCAAGCAGGCGACCCCACCTCTGGAACACGACTCCAAGTGGGATGATGTGAGCCTCTCTTTGTTTTTTGCACGGCTGAGTGGTCTGTGTGAATTAGATTGTCGCCATTGCCACAGTTAAATGTGTCAACTTCTTGGCCCAAGACAATTTTTGGCTGCCTGTCAATTTATCTGAAAGTCAAAAGTGTTAAAACTAGCTTGGCACAGTGCTCATGTCTGTTGGTGGTCATGAGCCAGTGGTAGAATTTCTACATTTATCTCTTTGCAGCAACTTTCTCAATAGGATTATCATTATTGACTTTCCACAATGTTTTGCCCACAACGTTATAAGCAGGAGCTAAATGCAACAATTAGTAAATTAGAAATGTCATTCTTGGCTTTCTGATATTCACATATTTTACCCACTATTGATTCGTAAGGGAAACACTTCAGTGTCTTAAATTGGAAAAGTTAACTTCATATGATCTCCAATGGGGAGCATTGCCTGCAGCAATAAACGATTAACTCATTCTAGTGCCCTTTTGTCTTATTAGAGCTGTGTTAACAATAAAGGGATACATTTGTTATCTTCATATAAATCAGCAGCAGTTCATTATAAATCTAGTGCACTTTGGCCAATATTCATGATAGGGTAATATTAATGATTTCCTATTAATGATAGCCGTCTTGAGCATCTGTGAAACACTGATTGTGAAGTATGTCTTATTGTACTTTGGACACATTCAAACCTTTCTGGTAAATACAGTTAGTTTTCCTTACTCTGCATTGTGTTCATCACAAGCATAGCTACATGCCTTATCTTATATGTTTTGAAATTGGTTGTAGCCAGCTTAGGTACCACACTGTACCAATGCATTCTAATGACTGCACTGGCTTCCTGTTGTGTCCATGACTGCTGTGCCAATCTCTGATTTGTCATGCTTTACTGGTCATTTGAATCCGCACAATGCAGGTAAATATGCATTTGATGTCACTATGTCCAGCATAGTTCTTTGGGACGTGTTATTTACAGTCAGCGGCCACACAGCAAGCAGCACAAACAGTTCAGTCCATCACATTTTGTTACGCATTTATACATCTAAAAATAATCCGTGGTCGATGTCTCTGCTCTTTGTGCAAAATAATGACATTTGTAATGGGAATGTAACAAAGCATTGCTTATTCAAGGTAACGGCAGTGTGTGTATGCTATTTACAAGTTGTCCTTGCGCATACTTGTTTTTTTGATTGTGTAAAAGCTACATTATTTTCACCACGTATACAAGTAAATCCTCTACGTTGGGAATGCGAACTCGAAAAATGCAATGTTAGGCGAAA
>JAZEWU010000020.1:1337708-1348617 GCA_036362915.1 Geotria australis | reverse complement strand
GAAAGGCAGAGCAGATGTTCGGGAGCATGGAGGTGTGGAACAATGTGCAACAGCGCGATCGAAACGAGATTTACGAGGACGTCATATTGTTCCTGGCCAAGAAGGAGAAGGTGGGGCAAATCAATTCGACCAAGTTTATAACAGTCTTTATAATAGTCTTTAACTTATTACACTCCATATTTGTGTTTCTGTTTCAGATTGAGCACAGAACTGCTTATATGCATTTGTTTTGTGGTCCAATATGCAGCGATGTGGGATTTAAAGAATTCGTTGAGTTTTCATGACCACCTGAACAGGCTTCTGCAGCTTAAAGAATGGTCTTGCCCAAGGCGGTTCGATTCCCACCTTGGGCGCCTTTCTGTGTGGAGTTTTTGTGTTCTCCCGCTGTTCTGCGTGGGTTTCCTCCGGGTTCTCCGGTTTCCTCCCACAACTTAAAAAAACCCACTCGTTAATCAATTGGCCAATAACATCATAATAACGACTCGGAGGCGCTTTCCTCGCACCTGAGTCGTTCTCTCGACGAATGAATACCTTCGACATTGAATATGTGCGTGTTATAAATGTAAAATTTATATTTTACATTATAAGTTTGGGAACCACTGTATTAGAGTACATGGCGTGGCGTGTAACCCTGAAGTGTGGTACTGGTTATAAAACTGCCTTGTACACAATCCTGATATTGATTCTAACCCGCTAATAGAATTTGTCCGCATGTTTGAACGGTTATAATTGGGATCTTTGTCCCAGTGATGCTTTGATGTTGCTGCAACTGGTGCCTTGTGCTTGTGATGCAGGTGGACAAGGTAGGTTTAATGGTTGTAACGTTCGGAATTTGCTGTGATGCTGTTGGAAAGGTTTTTATGTTATACTTCATCGTGGTATAGCATAATCGTTAATTTCTTCCCATTTGTAATTGTTTTGTTCAAATTCTTTGCAAATGTGCTTCTAACTGAATTGTAGTGCTTTGCACTGAGTAGCCATGTTGTAATGATGCTGCAATACAGGACATGTAATTTGTTCCTTTGTCAGTTTATGTATTTGTTTATAAAATGTATCAAGTGTTTCCATGTGTTCTTAATCTGTACTTAAAGCATGCGTTGTTGTTTTTGGTTTAATAACGTGCATGTGCCTCAATGGATTCTTGTCATTTTGGAGAAGAGTGCACAACAAATTAGCTTTTTGCAGACAATAGGTTCAGGTTTACTCATGAGAATGAATTACATGTTGTGAATTTATACATCTTCTGTAACATGTCATTATTTGTGTATTCATCTATTTCAAATAATGTATCCAGTTATAACCTGTTTTTGCATCCAGCAAATTAATAATGTAACAAAATACCTAATACAACCCTACCTTTTTTCTACAAAGCCATTATTTGGTTTCAAATAAGTTCTTAACTGAATGAATGAAATACGGTAAACACTTATGACCAAACCATCTGGATTGCATGTAAACTTGAAAGTGAAGCAGCATGAAACCTCAATATTGTTTGGATTGACAGCTACTACTCATAAAATAGGCATTAGAGGCTGCTGCAAAGCGACATTGTTGGGCAGCGGAGGACATTGCAGCACATTTCAATGTTGTAATGTACGATGCTCCCATTACACTCCCCACCATCACTCACCCATACTGACCAGTATAATGAAACATGACCATGAGTCCCATGGCCTGCATGGTGTGGGGGGCGGCAATGATCTAAGTGAATTAACAAAATTAGGTCCATGTATATAGCGTAAATCAAATTACATCGCGTGAAGAAGCCATCATGTAGTGTTAGATGAGCGGCACACAGAAGTGACTAGACACAGATGCGTGCCACCTTCAACACTACCGTTGTGATTTTATGTTGCGCATCCAGACAGGATGGGACACCTCGGAGAGTGAGCTGAGCGAGGGGGAGCTCGAACAGCGGCGTAGGGTCCTGCTGCAGCAGCTCGCCGACGACGCCAGGCGCAAACGCGACACCACGGGGACCGGGCGCGACGCGTGAACGAGGCGACGGCAGCAGAGCACCAGCACTGGCTCCTATGACAACATAGGCACCACTAATGGTGCTCTAGACGATGGTTTTGGTGCAGACAGATTTGTTTTTTATCATTGAAACATCTGAAACGTCCCCAGGGAACTCGTATATTGTAAAAAATGAGACTGATTTTAGTCTGAGAAGGGCATATTGCCAGATTTTACTTGGAAAATGGTTATTTGTGCTGGTTTTCCTGCCTCCACGTTCAACAAGTTCACAGCCAACTATAGTTTAGAACCAATTAGCGGAAAACACGCAATCCCTATGCTTAGCGTCAGGAAACAATGTATGAATACAATTGTGGGAGTAATTTGTCTTATGTGATGTGAAGGACACTTCCAGATATAAGAAACGTATGATGTGTCGTAGAGTATTACAATGTCATTTGGTTTGTAATGTTTCGTTTGATGTAATGTTCATTTTTCTACTTTTTTATTTTTGCAGAGGGGGCGTCGTGCCACCCGCGCTCACACGGGTGCCCACCCCGGGATCGGCATGCAGCCTGCCGCTGGCATCCACAGCCGTGGAACTGTGGAGTACAAACACAAAGACACGGCGCCGGGATAAGAGGCCGGCTGTATATGCACAAAGATGCAAAGATAAAACCTTTGTCAGCAATTCGCATGTTTGTTGTGTCGCAGGAGTCCCGTAAAGAGCTTGCAAACTCACTGGGTATTTTTCTGCTATAATAATAAACATCTGTCTACCTTCGGGATCACCCGTGCTTAAGATGGATACAACAACAGTGGTAATATTTTACATTTCAAAAGATTTCTCCGAGTCAACTTACATTCGTGCTTCGATTCCATCGGGCAGATCGTTAAACCTCGTTGCAAGTAATATCCTACAGAAAATATATGCGAACATTTACACCATTTTTACAGAAAAGATAAATGAACAAATACATCTCCGTGCCTGATTATTTTTTCATAAACAACTCCCACGTATCTCACTAAGCATCTCCACGTCTCTGCCTCTCTCTATACCTTGGCTTCACATCGACCAACCATCACATCACAATTTACTGTTTATTTGAACTGATAATTAATAATTAGTGGCTTTGTGGAGAAAATAGCTAACAAAATAGACAACATGCATCCTTCACATATTTGTCCCTACACATAAAATCCACTTGTTTTTCAAATCCTATCCGTTACACGGCCTTCCGTCTGGGAATACATAATTTCACCAGCAATGGTTTAAGCAAGACTGATTCTGCTGATGAGACAATACATGGGCGGCACGGTAGCACGGTGAGTAGCACTGCTGTCTCGCAGCAAGAAGGTTCCGGGTTCGGATCCCGGCTCGGGTGCATTTCTGTGTGGAGTTTGCATGTTCTCCTCATGTCCGCGTGGGTTTTCTCCAGACACTCCGGTTTCCTCCCACAGTCCAAAGACATGCTGCTGCATAGGTTAATTGGCCTGTGGACTAAATTGCCCCCGGTGCCCTGTGATTGACTGGCGTCCTATCCTGGGTATATCCCTGCCATGCACCCTGTGCCTGCCGGGATAGGCTCCGGCTCACTGCGACGCTGTACAGGATTAATAATAATAATAGCATTTATATAGCGCCTTTCACCCGAGGGTCACAAAGCGCTGCACAAAGCTGCAGAGAGAACGACATGTCAACAACGACAGAGCACGGAAAATCAGCAATATTTTTTTTTTTCCCCGAGCTGTGGAGAGAGCGGTATCTTACAACGGATGGACAGATGGATGGAGACAATACACGTTGTAATGGGTCCAGTGTTACTTGTGTTGAATACATGTAGCTAAAATCATGCACTCAAAAGGCTGTGTGGCTGATGGGATGTGTAAAAACATATATATATATGTTGTGTGTAGGGACAAAGACTGCAGTTAAGGAAACGCGCTGTGAAGGTATGTGACAGTAACCAATAACTTTTAAAAATTGAAATTCACACATTTCTTACAGTACAAGGCTATCACAAAAGGAAATGTTGTCATATGTGTAATCCCAAATGAGTCAAATCTGACATATATATAGTCACGACGCCAGCATGTAATGGCCTACTCTTCTCGAGTGTCATCTTAAATGGTTAATACACCAGCGCAGCTTGCGGATTCTCTAACAAGTAGCGAATGTGCTACGGCTGGGCCGGGAGAGGGACACTCACTGTTTCTTCTTTGGCCCCACGCTCTGGGCGCCACGGCCACGGCCACGGCCCTTCGACCACTCAGCGAGGACGTCTGGCAGTTCCCTCGGCATGCGGATATTCATCACGCTGTAATGACAACGCAGCTTCAACTACGACGCACGTGGCATTGACAAAGATCACAGTCTCTAATGAACCTTTAAGCAAAGTTATGTTAACGAGCACCTATTAAGGTCAGCACGGCACATAAGGGGTTGGATGGCCATGTCTGATGTTTACACACCAAAGACAAAGATCCCCCGTATAGCCTTAACAGACTGTTGGAGCAAGTGCCGTTAGCGAGCACCTATAAAGGTCGACACGGCACACGAGGGGGTGGGTGACCAGCACCACGTCCGGCCGCCTTTGTCTCCCTAGCTGCGATGTTTACACGCCACACTAGGTACTCATTTGAGGCTGAGTCGACCTAGGGGAGGCCCAGGACCGGTTTGTATATTCATAACAAATATTGCCTGAGTGGGAATCGAACTCCGGTCACAATGTCATAATCACTGCACCGGAGGAGTATCAAAACTAAACAAACCCTCTCTTGAAGCCCTCATTGGGGTTAGCAGACCTCGACACTGGCATTCGGCTCCTTAACGTATTCCCATCATACGCAAGAAAATAAATGGTTTTTTTTTCCATACCTGCGTGACAACTGTGCAACTACAATCTCATTCGTAACACGACACGCATTTCCAACCTAGAGGTTATAGCGGTGTGCTTTACGACATAGAGCAGTGGTTCCCAAAGCGTGCGCCACGGCGCTGCAGGGCGCCGCAGCTAACTCATAGGGGCCATATGTGTAATCCCAAATGAGTTAAGTCTGACAAATATGGTCACGACGCCAGCATGTAATGGCCTACTCTTCTCGAGTGGCATTTTAAATGTCCGTCCTGAAGTAGACGGCACGTATTGTACGGCTAATACACCATCGCAGCTTGTGGATTCTCGAAAAAGTAGTGAATGTGCTACGGCTGGGCCAGGAGAGGGACACTCACGGCGTCTCCCTTGGCTCCACGCTCTGGGGGCCACGGCCACGACCACGGCCCTGCGACCACTCGGTGAGGACGGCTGGCAGTTCCCTCGGGATGCGGATGTTAATCATGCTGTAATGACAACGCAGCTTCAACTACGACGCACGTGGCATTAACCTTTGGGAAAAGTGTTGTTAGCAAGCACCTATTAAGGTCAGCACGACATATAAGGGGTTGGACGGCCAGCACCAATCCTTGGTGCCTTTACATCCCATTTCTGATGTTTACACACCACACTAGGTACTCATTTAAGGCTGAGTTGGCCTAGGGGAGGCCCAGGACCGGTTGCTATAGCCATAACAAATATTGCCTGTGAGTGGGAATCGAACTCCGGTCACAGTGTGATAATCACTGCACTGGAGGAGTATCAAAACTAAACAAACCCTCTCTTGAAGCCCTCATTGGGGTTAGCAGACCTCGACACCGGCATTTAGCTCCTAAACGTATTTCCGTCATACGCGAGAAAATAAATGTGGTTTTCCGCACCTGCGTGCCAACTCTGCAACTACTATTTCTACGCTGTTGCGCGAAAACAACACTTTCATTCGTAACACGACACGCATTTCCAACCTACAGGTTATAACGGTGTGCTTTACGACATAGGCCAGTGGTTCCCAAAATGTGCGCCGCGGCGCTCCGGGGCGCCACAGCTAACTCACAAGGGCGCCCCGGGATATTCCCAATTTTCGATATGCCATATTATATTTTCCGACTTTGGGCGCCGTGGAAAAAATCCTGATACACCAAGGGCGCCGCGAACCGAGAAAATTTGGGAACCACTAACATAGGGTGTCAGCAATTCGAATGTTTGATGTGTCGCAGGAGTCCCGTAAAGAGCTTGCAAGCTCACTGGGTATTTTTCTGCTGTAATAATAAACATCTATCAATTTTTGAGAGGTTTTCTAAAATGACTGTGCTCAATATCGCAGGAAATCAAACACGCATGTGTTCACTGGGGGGTTGTGTAGATGGGGCCTCAATGCACGAGAGGTGAAAGGCGCTCTGCCCAGCCAAGCACACCATTTATCTTTAAAACAGAACAAATTCTGCTCCCTTCTCACCTGCAATCGCTGGCGGTGGCACTCCCCAGCTGCTTCTTAAACTGCTTTTTCGCAGTCGTCGACAAGCTGAGACAGATACAAACATCAACGCGGTAACATTTGTGACAAATGTTGAAGAGAGAATTGTTGCATATTCCAGAATGTGCATTCAATTGATTTGCTTTTATGTTAAGGCCTAAATAAATTTCAATGCATTTGTAATGGTTAACATTTATTGTAAATATGACCGGTTGTTAATATGATGTCAAGACACCTATTTAAGAAGTCGGGACACGGTTTGACGTGCTGGTCATGATCTGATGATGCCCGTCAGTTTACAGCAAAACAATGCATCTAATCACAACGTTATTTGAGAAAACTATTCTTCAACTTAGCAGTGGAGCTGAACCAATAATAGATTGCATGTGGCTAAACGCTTGTACGCGTGCTGGGTGTCGGAAGATCTTGTGGAACATATCTAGTCAGATCATAATGTGGACTAACAACATTTTACTTAAAAAATGCAACTTGTTAGAAACAGAATAAATAATAGGAGACATCCTTGCTGATAGATTGCATTCAAAGCACACATTTTGAGAGCAATTGTTGAAGACAGAGCGAGGCCTACTTTCCAGGGATGTTGTTATAATCGACGTCATCAATTTCTTTTTTCACGTAGCCAACTCCCCAGGTAAAAACCCCATCCTGCTTTGACAAGGAATCCGTTTCTGCTGGGCACAACAGAACAACAATCTCTGCACTATAGCATTTACAAGTCACACAAAAAAATAGATTCCACTCAGATATTTCAGCCCTAGATGGCTTGCTAAGAATATATAACATTCAGATTAATGAAGTTCGCCATATTGATCTTACCACCCAGCCACAAACCATGAAGTATAATAGGTCTAAACTGCACATGCGTGACAAACGGTAACACATCGTGAAATGAAAGATGACCAGTTAAAAATTACATCTTAAGACTGCATCAACAATGGAAACAAAACATGTTACAACTGAAAACAGAATGGAGGGTTATATTTTAATGTGTAACATTTACTTTTTATATGTAGGGACATGCATTTGAAGGCCGCGTATTGAATGTTTATTAATGTATTGATTGAAACTTTAATTTGACAATGTTGGAGTATCGTGCTAAACATAATTTCAAGTAAAACTATTCTGTAATTTCAAATACATTTCTGACTGGAATAAATTAGTGAATTTTAAAATAATTTAAAGATATACTTTTCATATGCTGCAGCAGTCCCTCCAATGTAACACACGTGCATCGTGTAGTACTGGAGTGTGTAGTGTTGTAAATACAACCTAGTATAGACCTGAATCAAAATTAAATTGTGCGTATGATGGAAATATGCTCAGGGCTAAATGCCAACAGACCACACTTTGGGTCGCAGGTCACAATTGCACGACTGTGGCTTGTCTTTAATACAAATGGGAGGCGCGGTGACGCGGTGAGCAGCGCTGCCCCGCCTCAAAGCAAGAAGGGCCCGGGTTCGAATCACGACTCGGATGCCTTTCTGTGTGGAGTTTGCATGTTCTCCCCGTGTCCCCGCGTGGGTTTTCGCCGGGAACTCCGGTTTCCTCCCACAGTCCAAGACATGCTGCTGCTTAAGTTAATTGGCCTGCTGACTGAATTGCCCACGGAGCCCTGTGATGGACTGGCGACCAATCATGGGTAAGGCCCTGCCTTGCACCCTGTGTCAGCCAAGATAGGATCCGGCTCACCACGACTCTGTACAGGATTAAGCGGTTTCTGACAATGGATGGATGGAATCAGAGTGATAAAAAACGCAGACAAGAGCAGTTTCCAGTGCTTTTGGAAAACTTGTCTTGAAACGATGAAGGACGCGGTCCAATGCCTGGTGCGATGTCACCCACCTAAATCCCAGTCCTCAGTGCACTCGATTTGCGAGGAGTTGCACGGTGGTAAAGGCAGGCGCGGCACATTGCCCTTGGACACTTTCATGTCTGTTGAAAACATGTTAATGGCACGCCGGTTTTATTTGTCAACAATTCACGTGTTTTCTCAACAACTCGTCCACCGTTTACAAGACGTGACAGCTGTAAACATCAACATTTATTGAAATGCTAGTCATGAATATCATTATCATCGTCGTCAGAAACCGCTTAAGCCTCTACAAGGTCGCGGTTAGCCGGAGCCTACCCCGGCAGACACAGGGTGCAAGGCAGGGCTATACCCATGATGGGACGCCATTCCATCGCAATTCTAGTCATACATATAATCCTATTAAATTAGACGACAACATGTGGTCTAATTAACACGACACTTCCGCCCGAACCAGCCCCTCTAATGAGAACTCCACTGCAGGGACCTCCCCTGCTGGGTACTGACATGTCATGCTCAACACGAATGGGCTAACAATAACAAACTACATAAAGGAAACGCGTTTTGATCAGCACATCGGGCGGCAGGGTGGCGCATTGGTAACATCCGCGGCTCACAGAAAGAATGGTCTTGCCCGAGGCGGTTCGATTCCCACCTTTGGTGCCTTTCTGTGGGGGGGTTTGTGTGTTCTCCCCCTGTTCTGCGTGGGTTTCTTCCTGGTTCTCGGGTTTCCTCCCACAACTTAAAAAAAACCACATTAATTAGTTGGCTGATTACATCATAATATACTGGACGCAGCGTGTGACCACATGTTGGCGCCGTCAAACCGCCTGGCTGCCTCTTCCGCCTCTCTGCGCTTTCCTCACTACGCCTCCGAGTCGTTCTCCTCGTCCAATGAATACCTTTGACATCGAATGAAAATGTGCCACGCAGCAGCGTTATAAATTCACTTTTTTGTTAAATCGCACGCGTTAGGTTGTAGCAAGGTGAATGGGTATCGTCCTTGAACGCACGTCGCGCTCACCGTGGCTCAGCTGA
Source organism: Geotria australis (assembly GCA_036362915.1). Classification (NCBI taxonomy): domain Eukaryota; kingdom Metazoa; phylum Chordata; class Hyperoartia; order Petromyzontiformes; family Geotriidae; genus Geotria; species Geotria australis. Next base: position 1,339,445 of record JAZEWU010000020.1, on the reverse strand, counting down.
CGATCCACGTAGCCACGTTCCGGGCAGAGGGAAACATGCATCATCAGATCCAACTTCGGCATGACGTGGCACGCGCTGAATGGACACGTGGCCATCTCCATCGCCAGCAACGGGTAGTTCTAATGAGGAGGCGTCCACAAAGACAAACATCCCCCCATGACGCAGGAATCCCCGTGAAGAGCTTGCGAGCTCACTCGGTGCAGGCAGTCCCCGGGTTACGAACGAGTTCCGTTTTGAAGTCTGTCTGTAAGTCGAATTTGTACGCAAGTCGGAACAGTTACGTAGGGTTCACATCTAGCGTCAATTAGTCAAATGTGTGTCTTAGTATATAGTCTTCTTTTCGATTCTTCGAAGCGTGATGGTTTTAGTATATAGTATATATTTGACCTAAAACATCTCATCTCATTGTCAGAAACCGCTTAATCCTGTGCAGGGTTGAGGTGAGCCGGAGCCTATCCCGGCAGTAACAGGCCGCAAGGGAGGGCTATACATAGGATGGGACGCCAGTCAATCACAAGGCACCGAGGGCAATTTAGCCAGCAGGCCAATTAAGCTATGCAGCAGAATGCCACAGTCTTAAGACGATTCCATCACCCGTAAATATCTGGTCACAGTGAATGCCTCCCTCTCACCTCTCCTATGTTTACTTTGGGACAGACGTTATACATCTCGAGCGCAAGCAGGGCATTCGTCGTGAAAACGGTCGAGTCTCGGAGAACGCGTCGTCGACGTGGTCACTCACCTTGCGGCACCGGACGAGGTGGTAAGGAAAACGCAGTCGTGACAATTTGTGGCTGGAGTTGAACGGGCACGTAACCAGCTCCTCATTGTCAACGGCCATGTACACAGTTTCCGAATAAGTAGTCTGTGTCACGAATCAACAGCACCGGCACGCATCATATTCAGTCATCCGTTGTTCCGAAACCGCTTAATCTTGTACAGCGTCGCGGTGAGCCGGAGCCAATCCCGGCAGACACAGGGCGCAAGGCACGGCTATACCGCGGACGGGACGCCAGTCCATCACAGGGCACCAGGGGCAATTTAGTCAGCAGGCCAGTTAACCTATGAAGCACCAGGTCTTCGGACTGTGGGAGGAAACCGGAGTGCCCAGCGAAAATCGCCGCGGACACGGGGAGAACATGCAAACTCCACACGGAAAGGCACCCGGGGCCCGGGATTGAAATCCGGGACCTTCTCGTTGTGAGGCGACAGTCTGGAATAAGTCCTGCAGTAAAATTGGTTCGCTGCACTGAAAATGGATGCCTGACTCTCAGTTTATCTGTCTTGATATTACTGACATGCCGTTCTCGCCACAGCCTTGTCCAGCGCTTTGCGACCCGCGGGTGAAAGGCACTCTATAAATGCTATTATTATTATAATCAGAATGACAAACTTGGCATTATTGCCAGCTCCAAAGCACCTTCCAGATGTTACAAAGATATCATTCCGAATGACCGTGGTCCTTACCATGACAGTATGCAGCACGTAGCAGCTTCTGCAACCGTGTCAACCTGGAAAACAAACACGGGGCACAGAGTGGTGCAGTATTAATAATAATAATAGCATTTTATAGAGCGCCTTTCACCCGAGGGTCACAAAGCGATGCACAAGGGCCGCGGAGAGAACGGCATGTCAACAACGTGAGACTGGCAATCTTAAGAGCGGCAAAAAATCTGCCAGCGTCCCCTAAGATGGCCGTCACTTCCTTAAAGCCAAACACGGAGGGAGACAGGGAGG
>JAZEWU010000020.1:1312094-1335877 GCA_036362915.1 Geotria australis | reverse complement strand
GCCATGCCTTGCGCCCTATGTCTGCCGGGATAGGCTCCGGCTCACCGCGACCCTGTACAGGATTAAGCGGTTTCTGAAAATGAATGAATGAATAATCCTCGATACAATCACGCGATTGAGCATTGCTTTCCAAAGCTGTTTTTTCGACGTTTCGCCTCCCATGTTGGAGGCATCCTCAGGCGTTCTGGGTACGTTCTAAAAGCCTGAGAGAGTGAAAGCGCTCGACACGGCTATCCCGAAATAACACCTTTGGAAAGAAATGATCTTGCATCAAGCAACTCTCGTGCGTCGAGCTGTGAAACGCTCTGTCACTAAATCACATGGTTTACCAAAACCAAATTAATTCAAAATGTGGCTTTAAACCACTTAACGCTCCAGATCCGGTCATCGTGTTTGGTGTCAACGGCTTCCTACAGTACAGTCGTTACTCGAGGCATTATTAAAATCGGCAAGAGATGGAGACGCAGTGTGTCTGAAGGACATCCGGCAAACACCTCATACAGAAGTTACAAGTGGTGTGCGGCTGCCCTCTGCCATTATCCGAGCGTATGTGCAGCAATACAAGTCGTTCAGGATTGGGAACAGTAAGTTGCCAGTCGTTATCGGCCATGGTCGATCCACTGCTGGATGAAGGCCTCTTGTCACAGCGGTTGTATGCTCGTATCAGACTTTATGACAGCTGGGCCGCTCCGGTAAAGCGAATAATACTGAAGTATAATCCGTGTCGTTGGAAATCTCAACTGTCTCCCACGGGTGCGGATTGGCAACGTCATCCATTGCACATCACCTTTCACGTCACACAAACCGAGAAGCGTAGTGAAGTATGGTGAAATAACCCCCAAACCCTGCACAGGCGTAGAGAGGCCCTCATCCAGCAGTGGATTGTCAAACGGGCTGACCACGCACTCAGAAAACAAACGACTAGTGAACACCACCTTCCCGAAGAAGTGAGATTGGAAAAGAAACGGAGTTCATCGGACAATAATAAGTAATAACGTCACAATTTATAACACCGCGTGGCACAGTATTCATTCAAAGTCGAAGGAATTCATTCCAAGAAAGAATTACTCAGAGGCGCGAGGACACCACAGAGATGTGGGAGGAAGGCAGCCACGCGGTTAGCCAACATTTGACAAACACTATGCCCTGTTATCGGCCAATTAATTAATGCTTTTGAGTTATGGCAGGAAACCGGATAACCCATGCAAAACACGGGGAGAACACGCAAATATCGCACAGAAATACGCCCGAGGTGGGAATCAAACCGCCTTTGGCAGGACCTTCTTTCTGAGGCGCGGATGTGTTACCGCTGCATAGCCGCCCTGCCGCGCTGACCACAGTCAGCAATAACGCACAAGAGGCCAGGACAGTGAGTAAGCACCGCCAAGAACCTGGGTTTGAATCCGGGTTCCAGTCGCCAGGTTCTCAATTCTTCTTCTTTGCGATTCTTCGAAGCGCGATGGTTAAATGAGTTTCCCATTTCTTTACACAGTTCTTTGCATTTTAATTGAACTCTGCAAGGTCTTCTGAGCCGCAGAGGTTGGGTAGTAGAGCGCAGACAAGGCAGTGAGTTGATAGTCTCGGCCTGGTGACCAATGACCGCACAAAACAACCACATCGCATTCTTTAGATTTCTCACTGAACTTGGTGATATTTCATAATTGGTGGAAATAAAAATATATAACTTTGACCATCGTCCGACAAACATTTCTCTGTCCTAGGGAGTGTGGGAGAGCACTGCCCCCTCCTTATTTGCAGGGGGCCGGTTCGTGAAGGGATTGCAGAAGCAGTTCTGTGATCTCTCTGTCAGCGGACCGTTCTGGAACCTGGGGGCCGCTGCTCTGCGAGAACTGCTGAATGGACACGCTGCATCTCACGGAGGCGTGCCGACGACAGCGCAATCAGGATACAATTGTGAAGCCAAACACACTGCGCGCACGCAGAGGGCAGGCAGGAAGAGACCCAAACGGAGTTTCCGCGATTCCAATAGCGAATACTGACCTTGAAGACCTGTGGACCGAAGGGTTCCTTGTTATTTCCTTCAGCTAACCACACTTCCTTCTTGTTTGGTGCAACAGATGTAGGTTATAAATAGGCTGAAAGTACCGACATGCTCAAAAGTGTTCATCGAGGTGGAAAGACCATATTCATATCGAAAAAACCAACGAGTTATATCAAGTTCATTCTCGCCAGGTCCAGGATTCTGTTTGGACCAGCGCCTGCCAATCTCTCATCTCATCACACTCCCCTTCTCACTCTCACGCCTCTCATCTCTCTCTGGTTTCCTGGACGCGCTCTCCACATCGTTGCAACCACCAAAGGCTGTCTGTCGAATCTCTGTTTGCTGAGTGGCAGGCCCTCTGCTGTCCCCATCCACAACTCGTTGCCCCTCAGACATCCATGCTGTTGACACCCTGGCCCTGTTTAAATCTCGGTTCAAGACTTTCCTTTTTTCCTATCTATGACTAACCGCCTCTTTTACGTTAATATGCCCGTTACTTTTGTGCGGATTGCTGAAAGTGGGGATAATAGAAGTACACTGTACACCACTGAGTTTGGCTGCACTCCTGTCTGCTGCCCAAAACGTAGCCCGATAATCTGTTGCGCCGAGCATTCTGGTTACCCACCCAATCACTGTTCACAGCTCAGACATCTCTTGGAGATATGCTGAGATGGGGCGCATCCCGGGCAATGTGGCAAGCGGCGTCCACAATTACCGCGCCACACTGTCTCACAATCCTGATTGAGCGCCTCTCGTTGAGTAACAGTGACGAGCATATTTCTACAAGCTCCTGTACAGTGCGTGCGTGATTTGGCACGCGTGTTTGAACATCAAATCTCGATGTGCATTTGCATAAAACGCGAGGTCACTCAAACTTCTGTAGCTGATGCTGCTGCTGCTGCAGAGATCACATATTGCAGCGTGGTCCTAAATTCCACATCGTAAGTGGGTGATAGATCCGCCATTCTCAACCCATCGGTGGGCCCCGAGTGCCACCTAGTGGCCCGCGGAGACCATATCCCAGTGGAACCAAGTGTAACTTAAGGTGCAAAAGGTTGAGAACCCGTGTTAGATAACCTGCACGATTTGTGGGTCTCGTGTAACGCGAGTGTCTGTCAAGAGCAACTGTGCATGCCGCCAGCCTCAAACAGGTCCATGATTGCATAACACTATGCGATTTCAGACTGTCAGTCGATATCGCCTGTAGTGACGTGGATCAGAAACACGGACACCGAGAAAGAAAATTGAACAAATACGGAAATGTAAACAAACATGGACAGGTGCTACATAGCTCAACGGGTCCTTCCAGCGTATATAGAGTGCATAAAAAAACTGACTTTGCCGGTTTTAATGCAATATTCCCCCATATTACTCTTGGGGCCTCTCTCTTAGAATATCCTTGTGCAGCACTTTGTGACCCTCGGGTGAAAGGCGCTATATAAAATGATATTATTATTATTATCCTGCAACCAAATACAGGCAACGGCGGTGCTGGCTGTGGCTTACTGATCAGGGAATGATACGCCGACAGCGAGACCTAGATCAAAGTCTGCTCTGGTAAGCAAGTTGTTAAGTTGTCAACGCAGCCGATGCACCTTGAGGGCTGTCGTTAACCGGGTGAATCATCACGGTCCGGCGGTTCGTGCCAGGCGAGGGCCCGACACGTTCGATTGCTGCTTTTACATTACATTAGTCCTTTGTTTTCCCTCTCTGTAAATATTTGTAAACTCGGATTGTTTTTCACACACCATGCAAAGGAGAGGTGTAATCACATCGTTTAATAAACATTCTCTTTGAACAAACCAAGAATACCAGACTACGTAAGACTCGCACGAAACCAGTTTTGTTTCTTTAGACGTCACTGTATTATTGCCACGTCGGCTCCCACTGACACGGCCACATATTTGTGGCTCACACACTGTGCGCTCTTCGCGTGCGGAATCGCGCGCGCGACAACGTGCGCTTATAAAGACTTCGCGTTCGCGTAGCGTCTAAACGGTAGTGGCCAACGCGTTCGGCTAAAGTGAATTTCTTTCTCTAGGCGAAAAATCATCACGCGGAAGGCTGTACGGTAACAAAGAAGGAAAAGCCCATTACTTGCTAAGTTTTACAGAAAGCAGAACACATTTGCTGCAGGCGTTTTTCTTTGTAAAGAAAACATGTTATATTCAGCTTGGCTCTAAAGTGGAATACCGCGCAAATCTCGATAATAAAGTGTGCGCCGATAATGCACGGTTGTTGCTGTTGTTATCCTAAGCAAACACGACTGAACGTCCTTCCAGGAGAGAAGCTACAGCAGATTCCTGTACGCACTAACTCCTTTCCAGGATAGTTTCAGCTTCGTGTTTACTCTTTTGGAAAAGAAACTCCAGGTAACTCGTCACTCCGATAGCCCAGTTCACGCCACGGTAGGAAAGTGGTTATAATCAATTCTTGGAGCAGAAAAGTGGTCACATCGAAACCAACACAAAAATTAGGCCCCAGATGTTTTACAAAACTGACCACATCCCTCACATCTCGTTGGCAAGCCACCTAGTTAACCTAAAGTCCCATTTTCTTAGTTACCAATGTCACAAACTTTAGTCTGCGAATGTCACAAATTCATCGTTAACAAATATGGCCATTTCCAAGTTTGCAAATTTCCCCATTTCCAATCGGACGCCAGTTGACACTCGACTACCTCGAGCCCAGAAGCCAAAACCTCTAAGGGGGGGTGGGGGGGGGGCTCCCATTTCCTCCAGCGCCCCACGCCATTTCATTCGTATCCCCTCGCGTTCCCCTCGGGGTGTGAAACAAACGCGCAAACACGCGCACACCGGTGCGGCCTTCACGAACCCAACAGCCGGCGTGGAAACACCTGCAGGCGTCCTTAGCTGCTGAGACGGCCATCGCGCACAGCGACAGCAGCAGCAGCAACAACAACAACAACGACGACGACGGAGACGCCGAGGGCAGCTAATGCGGAGCTCGCCGGCCACTCGCCTGCCGGATCCCCTCATTTCCCCCGTTTGTTAGCGCCCTGTTTGTCCAACTGTATACAATAGGAAGAACCCCGTTTTTCACAACAATCGGGTAATTTTAGCCACCGCATTGCTATATATATACACACGCAGCAGCAGCAGCATTGGCGGAGCATTGTGTTTGGCAGAAGAGTGCATCCCGGTGGTGCGCGGCGCTGCAGCGGCTGCACCTCTGCACGAGCGTGTGCCGCGATGTTTGGACGCGCAAGGGGTGAGCACTTTAGGACTGCACGCGCCGCAACCTCGCCGTTCCGTTTGCCTGCGTCATCTGGCCGCTCTCTGCAGACGCGATGAGACCGTCAACAAGATCGCACGTTTTTGCCGATTACGCGCGGACGGCACACGGGTCGCTGGATGCCAAAATGAGAGCGGCAACGGATTGTAAATTAATGCTGTGACGAAAGCGTCTACGTGTGCGTGGTATACGATACGGTTTCAGCTTCTGCAGACGTTTGCATCGCCTCGTCTGCACGTCCACCAAAATCACGCGGTTCGAGATAGTGCGCGTAACCAACACGATTCCACGGACGGCACGTGACGGCAACGGCGCTCGCGCTCACAGCCTGCGAACGTGGGAAGGGCATTTATTCCTGCAAGGGGAGAGGACGCTCGGTCACAGCCTGAAAATCAGACTAGGAGCGAGGGCCCACGCTCATCACCGAGGAATGAGCTACGCAACCCTGGCCGGACCATCCGTTAAACTATCGTGAGACTCGGGGGAGATTTTTTTGGGAAGGTTAAGTAATTAAAGTTTCCTTTCAAATCAAAAGTGACAAGCAATATTAGAAATGGTGCCAGGAACAGTGCCAAATTCAAAGTTCTGTTGTTGGGGGGTAAGGAATGCCGGCGACCCCCACCTGCTGCAGCGTGAGATTGCCAGACAGCATCGCCGCTGTGTCGGTTGTTGTGACAAACTGTCCGCGATCACCACCGCCGCCGCCGCCACCATCGCCACCCATCTCGAGATTAGTCGAGGCATTCGTCGTGTGCAAATCGCCGCGGCTTCCACCAACAAGAAGCGGCGCACACGGCAGGCAAATTAAACTCCCCGTGCCGCGTCACTTGACAGCCGAGCCACACACACCGCCCGGTCACCGCGTGCGCACGCAGTACAAAACCTGCGTATAAAATTACAGTTCAATTACGCGCCGTATTTACAAAATAAAAAAAAAACCCCACACAGCTGGACAGCGCGCGCGTGCGCCCGCAGACCGCCCGCCGTCCACGCGCCGCGAGCCCGCGTACGGGGTGCCGCACGCGTGGCTTCATTTCTCGCGGAAACATTCCGGGTTGCCGGTAGGCTGTAGTAGGCGGCACGTGACTTGTAGGCACAGCCGCAGCGAGAGGTATACTGGATGCGGTGAGTCAGGTGTGGAAATATTTTCCGGGTCATTAGTAAGCTCGGGGAGGCGGCGGCGCGAGTTGTAGCTTACGGCCATAACGAGAGGTATGCTGGACGCGGCGTGCCGGGTACGGACGTATTTTCCACGTCGCCCACTCGGACGGCCCGACCGGGCCGATCCGAAACCCTGCTTGTACCCGGAAGGAGCCGGCGCCGGCGTCGGCGGCGAGCGCCCCGCGCGCGTCACCGCGGCCGCTTGCGCTTGTGCATCCTCGCCAGCCGGCGCCCCTCCACGATGACCTCGTGCAGCTGGTGCAGCGCCTCGGCCACGCCGGCGCCGGTGCGGGCGCTCACCGCCTGCGCGCGCCACGCCGTGTGCGGCGACAGCTGCGCGGCGCCCACGCGGCGGCCCACCTCGTCGGCCGGCAGCGCGCCCGCCACGTCGCTCTTGGACGCCGCCACCAGCATCGGCACGCCCTGGCACTCGGGCAGCCGCGACACGCGCAGCAGCTCGCAGCGCGCCTCCTCCAGGCGCTCGGGGTCCGAGGCGTCCGCCACGAACACCAGGCCGTCGGCACCGCGCACGTACGAGCGCCACAGCGGCCGCAGCTTCTCCTGCCCGCCCACGTCCCAGAAGTGGAAGGAGACGGCGAGGCCCGGGGCGTGCTGCGCCGCGGGGCCCGCGCTGCCGGGGGTCTCCGCGCCGTCGTCGTCGTCGGCGTAGGAGGCCGCGGGCCCCGGGGTCGGCGCGGACTCGCCGCCAGCCTCCGGGCCGCGGGTCTCGCGGCTCCCCGCGGGCGAGTCGACGCGGTCCGTCTCGTCGGCCTCGTCCGCTCGCGCCGGCGACGAGGCCGCCGCCGGCGACGCCTCCGCGACCGAGAGGCGCAGGCGCTCGGTATTGAAGCTCACGGTGGGCGTGGTGGGCAGAAACTCGCCCAGCTTGAGGCGGTAGAGCAGCGCCGTCTTGCCGGCCGAGTCGAGTCCCAGCAGGGTGACGTGCAGGGGCGTGCCCAGGCCCAGCGACGGCAGCGCCGAGGAGGCGGTGCCGCCCTCGCCGCTCAGGCCGTTCCCCATGACGGCTCCGGGCCTCCTGCCGTCACTGTAAGGACATCGTTATGCAACATCGTCGGCAAACATCGTCGATATCACCGTGAAGGTCATTTTCGTTGTCAGCAGACATCATTATCATCATCATCACCTTAATCCACTGAATGTCCTTCTTTTGTCTTATTTCACAAGTTGATCCCTTATTAGAACATAAGGCTGACCTTGCTCTACGAGTGAAACCAATCAACCTCCGCCCACGATTATTGATAAACCAAACTCAGACGAAACATTGTTTTCATCCATCCATTTTCTAAACCGCTTGTCCTGGTGAGGGTTGCGGTGGCAGCAGTCCAAGGAGAGTGGACCAGACATCCCCTTCCTCAGCAACAGATTCCAGCTCTTCCTGGGGGATTCCCAGGCGTTCCTAGGCCAGGGTAAGGGTATCCTTACCAGATGCCCGAACCACCTCAACTGGCTCCTCTAAATCCAAAGAAGCAGTGACTCTACTCTGAGGTTCTCCCGGATTTCTGTGCTCCTCACTTTGTCACGGAGAGTGAGCCCAGCAACCCTGCAGAGAAACCCAATTTCTGCCGCTTGTATCCGCGATCTCGTTCTTTCGGTCATTACCCAAAGTTCATGACCATAGGGACATAGACATAGATTGACCTGTAAACCGAGAGCTTTGTCCAAGGACCAAGCTCCCGCTTCAGAACAAAATAAAATCGTAAGCCTAGGCTGGACTATAAATGTGCCAAATTTCAGCTCTCCAGCCCTTTCCGGAACATCATTAAAATGTTCAGGGAGAGAGCAGCAAAAATGCAATGATTAAACATCACAGGCACGCCTTCACACACGCCTGCAGTGAAGCCTCCCAGCTTGAGCAGCGTCTGCCAAACGGAACTAAGAGGGCATTCATTAACGCCGTGTTTGGCGAGTGGGACCGCTGTGAGTCAAGAGCGCACGACTCACAGCGCCGTAAGGGTGCGCGTTCAAACCCCGGTTAGGGCGTGACGTCAACCATCACGCACCACCCTCTCTCCCATGACGTGTTGATAAAGAATGTACCACTTTATACAAGCCACGCACACCACATCCAGTATAACCCTCGCTTTCAGGGGGTCAAGGTAGAAGCGTTCACGTCGCGATCCGTGTCAGGTAATACTTGACGTTGGCTGCGAATTCTACCAAACACTTCGAAGCCGAGCTGAAAGACAACGATGTCCAGAAGCTGACCATCGTGCTTCGAAGAATCGCAAAGAAGAAGAAATGAATTCTTGGCAACGAGCACTTTCCACCAGTGACTCTGGCTGCCATCTGTGCCGACGACTGCCTGCCCAAGTTCAAGTCCAGGCTCAAGCCTTTCCTCTTCTCTGCCTAGAACAGCCTCTCTGTAATAATAACAATTACAATGTTTAACACGTTTGACAATGTCGAAGGTACTCATTGGAAGAGAGAACGACTCAGAGGCGGGAGGAAATTGCAGAGGCTGGGCAAGGGGGAAGGCAGCCAGGTGGTTTGCCGGCGCCAACATTTTGCCACACACTACGTCCTATATATTATGATGTTATCAGCCAATTAATTAATTACTGTTTTTTTTATTTTGGGAGGAAACCAGGGAACCCGGAGGAAACCCACTCAAAACAGGGGGGCAGAGCACACAAACTCCACACAGAAAGGCGCCCTAGGTGGGAATCAAACCGTCTCAGGCAGGATTTTGTTTCTGCGAGGCGCAGATGTTACCACTGCACCCTCACTTCTTTTTTCACAGCGTCGTGTCAAGCGGTCGCATATAGACGCCGTACACCCACACCACACTGTATGACATCACCAACCCGTGCTGATCGACGTGGTGACGTTTCATAACCCCCATTAACCGCACAAGGTGTGGGGGAGGCCCTCACCCAGCAGTGGATTGACAAAAAGTACCGCTCACAATGTGGTCACTTGCTACAAAGCAGGTAGACGTGGCAACGGGTGTGTGTACAAGTATGTACTGCGATTGATCATTGAGAGTGGAGACGGTCGCAGGGCACGTTCACACACACTGTATACACACAGGTTGAGAACAGTGCACTGTGCCATTAGTGAGCACCTATTAAGGCCGACAGAGCACACACGGGGCGGCGGTGGTGTGTGGGCTGAGCCACGCCCAAGCCACCTTTGGCTCATTGCCCACAGGTACGGGCAGGTACACCCGAACACAAAGACCCCCACGCCCCATGCACCCATACAGCCATAACTGACGGATGGGGAAAGTGCCAAGTGGGAGCGTTTATGAAGGTCAACACGGCCAGCGACAGTGTGGGTGGACATCACCAAGCCCGGCCGCCTTTGTCTCTCTCGTGGCGATGTTGACACATCACAACATAGATTGAGTTGAACTCGGGGAGGCCCATGACTGATTCAAATAAAAGTCACTGGTGTTGGTATAGTAGACTATATAATAGACGTTTACTATTATAGCAGAAAATACCCAGTTTCGCTTGCAAGCTCTGTAAGCGGGATTCCTACGGCCGAGCTGTGGTTCGGGAATCACACTCGTGTTCACGACGCAGCGCACAAACCACTGCGCCACCACTCCCCAGGCGTCAACAGCATTGTAAACTCACAAACAGAGCTTCACTATGGATAACATTGGTCATGAAAGCCTACGAGTTAATTTTAGCATTGTACTGGTATGTGTAGAGTTTAATTTGGATTGGCGTTGTTTCCCCCTCGTGTCTGTCTCTCTGTCTTCCCGTCTCTGTGTCCCTGGCCATCTTAGGGGACGCTGGCAGAATGTTGCCGCTCTTAAGATTGCCAGTTTCACAACCTTTTAGTATATTCAAAGTAGCCTTATTCATTTATTTTCTGTTGCTTTGGTTTTTATTGTTTTGTCTTTCGTTGTTGACATGCCGACCTCTTCGCGGCCCTTGTGCAGCGCTTTGTGACCCTCGGGTGAAAGGCGCTATATAAATTGAATTATTATTATTATTATTAATTAAAGGAGGCGCACACGCAGGTAAGTTACACAGAAAAACACAGACGAGTCAAGTATACACTCACAGGTATGAGATACCCGCATACCCACACAGATTTAGTCACAGACAAGAGATTGAAACATGTCACACGTCGACAGATAGGCGACTGCACGCACAGCCTCCTCGCTCCGTCCGGGGTTCTCCTGTAACGCAGCTGTGCGGTACATAAACTAATACTGTCCTGTATACACAGACAGGCGACACAGAGGTACATGAGCCACACACACGTCACCTACAAAGACAAAGATCCTCTTTATAGCCTTAACAGACTGTGGGGGCAAGTGCCGTGAGCGAGCACCTAAGACGGTCGACACGGCACGCGAGTTGGTGGGTGAACAGCACCACGCCCGGCCGCCTTTGTCTTCCTAGTGGCAATGTTTATATACTGCACTAAGTACTCATTTGAGGCTGAGTCGACTACAAATCTGACGACCCGAGTTCGAATCCTGCTCACGGCCACCACCTGTGACGATTTTCTGAACCGGTCCTGGACCTCCCCTTGGTCGACTCAGCCTCAAATGAGTACCTGGTGCAGTGTGTGAACATTGCCACCAGGGATACAAAGGCGGCCGGGCGTGGTGCTGGTCACCCACCCCCTCGTGTGCCGTGTCGACCGTCTTAGGTGCTCGCTAACGGCACTGGCCACTACAGTCTGTTAAGGCTATACGGGGGATATTTGTCTTTGTCTGGGGAATACACGCAGAGGTAGGCACGCAGGTAAACACCCAGGCGAGTGGGGTACACACAGACGGGTACAACGACAAACGGGTATACACACGCCCCCGAAGACGGTCACTCGCGCCGGCAGGAGGCGACTCCCGGTGCGGGGTGCCGAGCCGGGAGCCCTGCTCACGGCGCCCTGCGGCAGCTGGGCTCGGGGTCACCACCGGGTGTTCCCGCCGCGTGTCCCCCTCGCCAATGCTGGCTGTCCTCCGTAACAACGATGGGTTATCCCCTTGCCTATAGGCCGGGTGTCCCCAAAATGAGGCCGGGTGTCCCCTGGCCGGGTGTCGCCTCGCTGAGGCCGGGTGCCCCCCTCGCCAGGTGCCCCCCTAGCCCAGTGTCCCCCCTAGCCGGGCGTCCCCTGGCTCGGTGCCCCCGCGTAGCCCGGGTGTCCCCTCGCTGAGGCCGCGTGTCCCGCTAGCCGGGTGTCCCCTCACCGAGGCGCGGTGTCCCCCGTAGCCCGGTATCCCCCGGTAGCCCGGTGGTCCCCCTAGCCCGCTATCCCCCGTAGGCCGGTGTCTCCCTAGCCGGGTATCACTCACCTAGCCGTGTGTCCCCTCACCGAGGGCCGGGTGCCCCGCGTCCGCGTACCTCCCGCGCTCTCTGTCCCCGCGCGCGCTCTGCGGGCGAGGCCCCGCCTGCCCTCACACGTCATCCTGCAAGCCCCGCCCCTCACACAATGGTTGCGTGTTTTCACCCCCCGCCCCGCCACGCCCCGCCCCGCCCCGCCACGCCCGGGACACGCGTGCTCCTCAGGCCAAGGTCGTGGTGCGCGGCCACCAAGCGCCAACGTTTCTCCGCGTCACGTGGGGCGGCCCGGTGTCAATGAGAAGCCGCCGTTCGCGTTCGAATTTCCCTCTCGCGGTGTAGCTTCAACGCGGCGGCCGGCGTCTCCTGCTCCGGTAACAACCTCTTCCTTAGTAACATTACTGTATTGACAGCGAATGACCGTGCTGGCTTAGGTGATCGTGGTTGAGCCGTTTGCTGTCTTGTTACGCGCGCGTGTGCGGCAAACGCGCGTTGTTTGTGCTGCTGCTGCTGTGAGGGCTGATGTTTATTATTACAGCAGGAAATACCCAGTGAGCGTGAAAGCTCTTTACGGGATTTCTACCATGCAACAAACGTACGAAGTAAACGACGTAAGTAATGCATACAGTCAGAAAGTAAAATGGAGTGATGTCAGGATGCTGCGTGTGCGTTACTGCAAACGCTGTACAATACAGTGTCGGCCATGCGTGAGCCATCGGCGCTGCTGTTAAACCAGACCCGTTTTGCCCGAGCTAGCCGGTTAATATTACGTACTTTGTGCAATTGTGACCGAATGACGACGGGCAGCAGGACATAGCGATCAAACTCGATCGGTTCGTGATTATTAGGACTCATCAGCACATTACTGTCGAGCCACTAATACTTACTGCTGCAAAGTATGGTGCTGGCAGCCCAATTTGCGTGCAGCCCGAACGATGGGCGCCCATGCATTGGTGATGCGTTGTATAAACTCTCAGCGTCGGTGATTTGTAAGTACGTAGACAATCTTAACATATTTCTGGTTGTGTTACAGGTTTTCTGATACACGTGGCATTGTTGTGTCGTGTTTTGTTACGCCAGTATTAAGCCATCCCATGTAAGTCGCGGGTTCTTTGGTGGAACCTCCATAAGTGCGTGGACACCTCACAGGATCCGCTATATGGACCCCGTCTCTGAACACGGCATGTTGTATGTCTAGTGTTCATATATTGTAGTGGTGTTTTATAGTGGTGATATGGCGGTTGCATTGGCCTGTGTTTGGTTGTAATGTGGCATTGTAGTGTTGTGCCGTTCTTTTCTTACGGTCGTTATTGCAGGTGTGTTGCTTTTATTGTACGTATTGTCGCAGTTGTAAACAGCCTCCTGCTTTGGGAATTGCGGTTTCATTCTCTTTTTATCTGTTGTTTGGAACGAAACTCGAGCGGCTTCGTGTAACTGTCTTGTAATGATGTAGGTTTTTACGGCTAAATGTATGATACATTGTTCTCCATAGCTGCTCTTTCGGGTTAGCCGAGCCGACACGGCTATCCCGAAAGAACAGCGATAGGGGTCCAGGTTTGTGTGATAAACAACTCCGTTTCCATTTACTGTGTAATGTCCTCGAATTGACCAGTAGTTCGGGGGGGCCGACTTTGAGTGTCCACCACACGAGGTGTCCACCGGGAGGGGTGCATGGTGGGGGCGGAAAACTAATCTGAGGCGCCGGAAAGTCTGGGAAAGCAAATGATCAACAGGCGAGTTGAAACTTGCCTCTGTGTGTTATTGACTCAGGAGATCAACTGGGGAAAAACCCCATTGTGTAGGGTTTAGTCGAGATTGGAGATATGAGGGCACGGATCACGCTGCCTTGGAGGAGGGGGAGATCAGTTTGCGTGATAAGTTAGAGGATAAAAAGACGTGCGCCTTTCCGTGTAGAGATTCGATTGAGAGGCGCTTTCCTGGGTGGAGTTTTGATTTGGAAGTCCGCTTAGGCTGGCCGGGCCGTGCCGTGCCAAAGCACGGTCCGGCCCGCGTGTTCTGTGAGCTGAGGAGTTAGCGTGGTGTGCGCGCTGCGGCGCTCCACTGCTAGATAGTAACCAAAAGTCGTGCCTGTGAGCTGAGGAGCTCGATGAATGAGCAAGCTGAGCAAACGAGCGGTCATACTGATGGACTGCTGCGTCGTTGCGGGAAGTTTTGTGTTGGTGAACGGAACGTCACTCCGTGTTTGGTGAAAATTGGACGACTCTGCTTTGGTGAAATAAACGACTTGGCTCAACCTCTTGCAACTGCCGCGCCTCGCCCTTCATCTGTTCTGCGAGAGGGTGGCCCTGGGCCGCAGCGACCACCGTGTGCTCTGGTGTCCGAGGCGTTCGTCTTACGCCCTAGAACGTGGTAAAGGACCCGACGGCCCATCCTGACAAAAGGGCAAAACGGTCCTTTACAACTGTACAGTAATAGGCGTATACCACCACACATGGCTGACACGCCGAGGCCCCCTACTGGTTGTGTACTCGCTTGTTCTCACGTGTGCTCGCCTGTCCACCATATCCCCGCTTTGTCAGGCACAGGTGTTGGCGTCAGGAGGAATCATGGTGCGCGAGGTGGCGATTAAACGTGAGTGCGGTGTCGCTTGGAGCGTCGTTTCGTCGCTTCCACTCCGCTTACGGTCACACGTGCGCTCGGGTTGTTGATCCGGATTTTTTAAATAAAAAATCTCTAGTTTCTGGCACATCATTAGATGCAGAAAACTATCCAAAACCACCCTGTAAGGCCACATGAAGGGGACTAGAAAAAGAGGGCGCTCAGGTCGTTGCAGAATGTACGGGGTTAAACCACAGTCGGCCGATCCTGTGCGTTTGACGGCTGGGAACGGTGGTGTGCCAACGACCTTCCTATTAGACCAGTCATGGGGGGGGGGATGGATGGACATACCCTGTCACTAGTTTCAAGGGACAATCTTTAGCTAGCCATTGTCTTTTCCCAGCCAACTTAGCAAAGTGATGTATTGGATAATAAACTGTTCCCTAACCTTACTGAGAATTAATGCGTTCGATTGTAGGCCTGTACTGCTTAAATAATGCAAGACATCAATGTAGAGCCATGTTTGTAAAATATTTGTAAAATACAGGTGTACATTAACATTTTCATTGTAGCAGGGACCTCGAACAGTGTGCTTCACCCCGACCCAGTCAACAGCCAAGAGCCACCCACCCAGGACAAACCCAAAATGAAGTCTCACAAAGAAACCCTCGCCCGGTTAAAGGAAAAAATATCGAACAAACGAATCCTCAATCTCTCCCGGACAAATGGCATCGTGACCCAAGGCCTGGCGACAAAAGCCAAGACAAGGCTACTGAGTGAGTGTGTCAGGCCCTGCCTGTGAACTGACGTACATTTTTAAAGCATACGTATAAGCAAAATCGTTGTTTCAACATGTAATAATAATAATTTCAACATATTATAATAATAATTATATAGCGCCTTTCACCCGAGGGTCACAAAGCGCTGCACAAGGGCATCGGAGAGAACAGAATTTCAACAACGACAGGAAAAAAAACAGCTAATAAAAACCAAAGCAACGTAAATATATATTGTTTGGTCAGCCTATCGGCTTTTCAAACCAATATTACCACGTAGATTTGTTTAAGAAGGCAAAACTCTGGACTGGTTTAACAATTCTGGTTCTCATCAGAAGTCGGCTTTGTTAAATAAATTCTGTGAGATTACCAAGTGTTTGGGAAGCGAGTACTCCATAAAATACATTTAAAAAGTCAAAGCAAGAGAGAATGTAATTTAACCTGCATGGTTTCGAGCAACAATATTCTACCTGTATTTGATATACTGAGACTGTGGGAGAGTGGAGTGTCGTAACGGCCGCCCATATCATATGAGTTCTCATGATGGCATTTTGTAACCAGATTAAGCACAGCTACGATTGTGGAAGATTGACGAGAGGGTTTTCAATGCTCGTCATCGACTGCCATTCGAACCCTCTGGAAAATGTGTTTCTTTTGGTCTCGTGCAGATGTGTCGTCGCGACAAACGCTTCTGGCGAGCAACAAGGCGCTGGCGCTGGCTCTGGCGCATGAGAAGAAAAAGAGCAGCGCTTTCAACGACCTCTTAAACAATACGCGCCACGTTTGTAGCATGTATTTGTTCAAAATAGGCCAGGTCACCAGGTGCCTTGAGATTACCCGTGCAAAATACGAGGAGGCCCAGGTGAGTGGTAGCACGACGAGTGTGTTGTAGTTGAGATTTTACAGTAGATTGTTGTGCTTACATTATTTAGGATTTGAAAACTATGGGTATACATACAGTATATGTACTGATTAAAAGGTGTTCTGTGTGCAAGGCACTTTGATTTAACACTAACTAGGAATATCCATCCATTTTCAGAAACCGCTTAATCCTGTACAGGGTCGCGGTGAGCCGGAGCCTATCCCGGCAGACACAGGGCGCAAGGCAGGGCTATACCCTGGATGGGACGCCAATCCATCGCAGGGCACCTGGGGCAATTTACTCAGTAGGCCAATTAACCTGGCAACATGTATTTGGACGGTGGGAGGAAACCGGAGTGCCCGGCGAAAACCCACGCGGACACGGGGAGAACATGCAAGCTCCACACAGAAAGGCCTCCGAGCCGAGATTCGAACCCGGGACCTTCTTGCTGTGAGGCGGCAGCGCTACCCGCTACGCCACCGTGCCGCCCCGCTAACGAGGAATATCTGTTGCAGAATGCGCTCGGAACGTTGCAGCACATCCTTGTCAAACTTTCCAACAACAACGGCGAGCTGCTGGATGCAGGGTTAAAGGTGTGCGCCCAGACGGTGAGATCACATGACCACGCACACGTCGTTTGCGCGCTGCTATGGTGTGTGTGTGTGTGTGAAGTCGTTTGACCTGTTGTGTCAATCAGTGCTTTTCACAGAATCCAGTCAATCTGGGTCAAGCAGGGCATTCGGAAAACCATCGTGGAGCATCACCCGCAAAGTAAGGCTATATCTCATCAGTATGTTTCAAGATTTCCAGGATTGAAAGTGTCAGTGCATTAGCTCTGTCCGACTGTTTTACAGGATGTCACGTTAACTCAATGATGATCCAATATGAACAACATTTGTATATACTGTTGTGGTGTTCGTGGGGAATTACCCCGAGACATGCAGTCAAATGGATCAAAGGATTATTTTGCAAAACGGAGCGATGAACCAGCGCAAAAAACACGTTGGCGATATACACGTGTTTTGCTTTGAATGTTACCCATCAGCCTCTCCATTGCCAAGTACATACTTCTGAGGACAAGGTCAATGTGGCAAAGCGTTATCAAATGTTTCCATTTGCTAGATTTGTTATCCCTTGTTGAACAATGGAATTGTTTTTTTCCCATGGCTTCTTCTTCTTTGCGATTCTTCGAAGCACGATGGTCAGCTTCTGGACGTCATTGTCTTTCAGCTCGGCCTCGAAGTGTTTTGCTAGAATTCGCAGGCAATACCAAGTATTACCTGACAGGGATCGCGACGTTAACGCTTCTGCCATGGCTTAAATTGTAGCCAATGATTACAGACGTTTGAACGATGTGTGTGTGTAGAGCTCTACCTTCGGAGGTGATGACGCAGGTGGTGGCAACGAGCCACGACAAGGAAGAGGTCGATGCTCCCGAGAAGCAAAGTGAATGCTCGCCGAGGAACCCTGGTGAGTGAGACAGCTGACGAGAGGTAGTGCACACGGTGTCGCAACAACGTGTTTTTGTTATCATTAGTATTTTTAATTTCAGGGCCAGTTGCTTCTACCACCACGACCGGAAAGCAGTCAGAGGTCCACAGTGGCTTCTCGGACACGACTGCGACAGAGGAAAACCCGTACACGCCTCTGGGTGTGGCCTTAGAAAAAAACCCGTCCTACATCACGTCACGCCGGCGTAAAAACTCCGCTACCGACCAGGTCCCCGCCGTCATCACGGAAGAGACAAATGCGGTCGGCGCGACGGAGTGCGAGCCCCCCGCCTTGGAGGTGACGAGCTCCAGACAGCTGGTACCCGACACCAACCCTGACGCCGAGAACACCGTGTACAGTCAGCTGGACATGGAGATGACGTGCGAATGCTCCGTCAACATCGAAGTCGTCAGGACTAACAAGACTAACCCCTCTCTGGGCAGGGTGCAGCCTTCAGCCAGCAAGGCCGAGGTGACTGTGGCCCATCGGGACGAGCGGGAAAACGAAAAGGAGAACGAAAAGCAGGGGGGCGGTGTTAAATCCAGGAAGAAGAATTCCTCTGATCACGTGAGCAATGTCTCAAAAGACGCCAGCATAGCGAAGCGTATCATTGGGAGCGGGAGCGTGGCCGCAGTCGAGAGGGCGGGAGCGAGCAATGCCAAGTACAAGTCCTCAGCGACAGGAGGGGGAGGCCACGAGGACAGAGCTGGAGGAAACGAGAGTGCATTTGACTTTGACCTGCAGGAGCGGGCGTACAGTACTCCATTTCACTCCAAGTCCAGCGTAGCAGTGATGGAGGAGGATAATAAGGAGGAGTGTGAACCTTGCATGCTGTCGCCATGGACTAAGTCTCCAAACAGAAAGCGCAGAGCCTCAAGCACAGCGACCGGTGAGTGGTGCTCAAACGAGCCAGGTTGTGTCCAGTGAAGGGCCACAGTCGCCCTCTCATAGCGTCACGGGTGATGGATGACTTAAGGATTTCTTTTTCCAAGCACCACTTCAGGTGTCTTCGGTAGTTGAAATGAGGCATTTAACCTTCAGGATGTGCAATTGTAGTAAGCGCTTAAGTAATTTTATTTGATAAATATAACTGGAAATAAGTGCTTCAATACAGCAAGTTAAAATGTAAGCGATAATTAATCATATTTTTTGTTATGGCAACCAATTTTTGGAACGGCATTAGATGTTAGAAATAGTTTAAGTTCGGAGCCATTCTACAGCACTTGTTATAAGTTGATGAATTACTTTTGTCCTGCCGTTTAATGATGGTGATGCTTTATTTGGTCATTGAGATGCACACACTGCCATTGTGCAGGTGCGAGTGTGGAAACCCCGAAGCAACTCAACGACCGAACCAATGAGATCATGGCGACAACCGTGACCCCACCATCACACTGCCTCCAATACAGGCAGAGTGAACCCAAGATGTCCGAAAACTCTTTTTCACCACCAAACTCCAGACAGCGTTGCAGGTCACTGGTGAACTATACGATGCCAAAAATCAATACGTGAGTGTCGCTTTGTTGCACAGCCCTTCTCGCCAACTCGCTCGACACTCGTGGTAGCCACAGGCGGTTGTGCTGTTTGGCATTTTTGTCAGACTAAAAAAATGCTCAATGATTTGGGCTCAATTGAGCATTGAGGTCGTGCTCATCTCCTGTTTTACAGACGTGAGCCAGTGCGCGAAATTCTGTCGATGAAAAATACCGTTGCATTCCCTGAAAAGTGTTGTCAACCACAGAGTGATGATGGGCTGAGTTAATCCCAAACCAGGGTTTGAACTTACATTTCTTGATTGTTAGCCACTCACTCAATCGCTGAGCCACCTCAAATTGTTTTCTAGCTTTGTCTCTATCATATGAAATTTGAAAAGCAACAGTCGGATTAAAAATAATGTTGAATATGAAAAGCCATTCAGTGTTGTCTGAGGCCCGCATCATCAGATGGATTACATTTGCAATGGTGGGTTAAGAGCATCGACTTTGGCAGCCCTACGTTGACGAGTTGTCTTACATGTCAAATTGTTGCCTCCCTTGGTGTGTAGGAAACTACGGCGAGGCGACAATTTTACAGATACACAATTCCTCAACTCTCCGATCTACAAATCTAATAAGAAGAAACCGCAGAAGCGAAAGTCCAAAAAGATTCGTAATGACCCATTGAAGGGGCCTAGGTTTGGCACCAGTTAACTCAAACACTTCATATTGCATTCCAGCGTACAACTTGTGAACGTTTTCATGAGTTTGATTTTCAAGCGTTCACTTGTTAATTTCTGATTGTTGTTAATGTATGTTCCTTTTAGTTATGAATGGTAAGCTTGTTTAGCAGGAAAGCCTCGTTTTATTTTTTTCAAGAGGGTTTTGCCAAGTTTCACAGTAAGGAGCCGATTGCCATGTATAAATCCCAGTTGTGAATTAGCAGGGTAAATTTGTAATTTTGGCCATGGCAGGCACACAATGGACTATTGTGAATGCCTTTACGGGATATTTAACATCTTCTGAAGCAAACGGCATGCAGTAATTTTAAGTTTAAAACTTCTGTAACGACTGATGAAAACCCATTGCGGCTAGGTAATGTCACCGCCTATTTTAATGTCGCATTTTATCTAAGACAATCTGTAATTTTAATTGATGTGTTAATTTCTGAAATAAAGTCGTGTTGCGTCATAGTGTTGTCCTTGTCGTACGAAATGCAACCCGCGATGCCACCCAGCATGGACGTCAGTTTGATGAGAATAATGCAAGACGACATCCTGAGGAATATTCCTCTAAGGTCACCCCAGCAAACTGCTGTTTACAAAAGAGTATAGTTACTGATTGGACCCAAAATGCTAAGCAGGTAACAAATAGCACTATCAAGGTTGTGATACGATGTAATGTTTGTTGAACCAAGTTACAAGGTGTGAGGAAAGAGGCAGAAAAATCAGTGTCGTCACCTGCAGTGTGGTGGTTGCCCACAGTATTGATGAGAAAACAGTTTAGTGGAGGTGCGACTGGTAATAAATACCCACTCAACAGCACAGGCAGGTGTTGACAGTGGCTTTATTAGTTGAACCAATGCTGCGTGTTCTGAAAGTACTCGTACAACCGCACGGGTTATCTGGCCAACAACAGTACTGTTTGCATTGACAGCGGTCCTGATGACAGTCCAAACTACGCATTGCTAAAAAAAAATCGCCTAGTTTATAGCATATAAAATGACTCGCGAAAAGCCTTTATACGACAAGGCTTTATCACGTCGGACTGCCACGGGTCACGCACGTTTAATTCTGAAATGAAGCATTTGTAAAATGCTTAACCATTCGACTTGTACACAAACCTTGAGAAACACAACGTGAACCTCAGTCAATGACTATGTAGTTTCTAATAGTTTTAATTCTTCAGTAAGCATTAGGGTTGTTTATGAACCACACAGCCGCCCATGCCTCATCAGGACGTCAAGGCACAGCGGGGAGACCAGTGAAAACCCACACAAGCACAATGTGTAAGAGAAACTAAATCTTTGGAGCAAACAGAAATCTTAACAGGAATGCATACATCATGTCCCTTAACCTAGGCAGAGGTAGTGGGTTTACTCCAAAGACAGATTCCTTCCATGTCATGGCTGTGGGAGATTTCACCTTGACCAGACAGTTGATAGCACTCCAAGTGCAATATGCACCATCACCGACAAGTGATGGTGCATATTGATGGTCAGATGGGGCTACAAGACCGGCCCAACCACCTGTGAATGTGGAGAAGCAGACCATACTATGGAACACTGCCTTGTCTGTGCTCTACTACCCAACCTCTGCAGCTCAAAAGACCTTGTGGAGTTCAATGAAAATGCAAGGGGCTGTGTAAGAAAATGGGAAACTGTAATTTAACATCGCGCTTCGAAGAATCGCAAAGAAGAAGAACCGACAAGTTTCCATTTAGTGCAATGCATGTAACAGCCATCCTGCACGTATTACACAATGCGCATGTTACGTGCATTACACCTTGACACGAAGGCCAAAGTCTGGTGTCATTCCCGGCTATACGGCACCCACTCCCAGTGGCAAGCTATAACCCAGCAGGGGTCACTCCTCCGTCTGTCTTACTGGGCATTTCACCTGCTGCGGCAATTCATTCAAACACGCACGATAACCAATCGTCTCGCCTACTCTGGCTGCCGTTTAACATCTACCCGGGGATCAGTGGGAGGAGGTGCCGTGCAGTGCGCTCAGCTCACGAATGGTTGCGGTGTGTGGTGGCTGGACCGGAGGGTGGTGAGGATCTTCACAGCTTGTGGGGGAGGGAGTCTGCCGAGAGCTTGATCTTGAGGTTGTCGGCCAGCTTGTCCATGAACGCGAACGTCTCGAGGTAGTCACCCTGCTTCACGCTGCACAACGCAATGTGGGTTTATACGGAGCACCCCTGCGACCGGAGCTCAAGATGTTCCGCAGAAAATGGCAGAATTATTTCATAGAATGAGACAGGCTGTCATAGGCAGAAGGGAAGATAAATGTCTTTAGCCGAGACTTAAAGGGGCAAGCAGTCTCTGGGTCTACAGATGTCTCAAGTCTGAGTGTAGGTTAAGGCTAACGTTTTCCAGCAGTATTCGTTTAAACCGCAGACTCAGGACTGGATTTGAGCTTCTGGGTCTCATCTGACCTACTCCACTAACATTTCTGAGGTAGTGGTAAGAGCATCCTTACCTTCACAATGGAACCATTAAGCATAACTACAAAAGCAGTATGCTGTAAGGCATTCACGGTTTAAAAAATTGTTTATAGATCAAAACGCAAATATCACAATCATGATCGGCCATGCCCTATCCACTGCTGAGTGATGCGAAAGGAGCCGTACTTGGGAAGTCCCTTGATGCAAGCCGCCAGGTCCTTGGTCATGAAGCCAGCCTCGATGGTCTCCACACAGACGGCCTCGAGTGCCGAGCAAAAGCGAGCCAGCTCCACGTTAGCGTCCAGCTTGGCTCGGTGAGCCAGCCCCCGCGTCCACGCAAACACCGACGCTGAGTCAAGAGTCGGAGGGGTGGGGGCACAGCGGCGGATTCCACCGCTGATCAATTACGGCGGGGCGGCAGTGGTAATGTCTGTGCCTCTCAGCGAAAATCACCTGAATTCGATCCCCGACTCGGTGCCTTTCTCAGTAGAGACGTAAAGAACTCCGGCATGCTTCTAAATCCAACCCAGCAACGGGACACCTATCGTGCCACTTTTGTGGCAGGAGATGCACAGACAGAATCGGCTTACAGGATTCACGTATGAAGCGATGCCAGATACGTCACTCAGTATGGAGAAGTAATATATTCTCCCCCTGTAATGTAAGGGTTTTCTCCAAGTTCTCCGGTTTTGCCCCATAGCTAAAATAAACATCACTGGTATTGGCCAAATATCCCAAAGCTAAAAAGATTGGGATTACAGCAGTGACATCACCTCTTACTGCAAAAAACGTGGCAGGACCCTCCTGAAAAACAGTCTTGAGACATTGGGAAGCTCTTCTGAGTAAGCCAGTGTCAATTATAGTAACAAAGGAATATCGTTTGTCTTTGTTAAATCAGATTACACGACTTTATTCACATGGTCACCGGGTTTGCAGTGCAGTAGACTACCCAATGTGCCACCGCTCCAACCCGCTCATTGATGCAATTTGACTAAAACTGTTAAATTGATGTTATAATAGTCAAGAGTAAATATGTATGGAAATCGTTCCAAAATTACCTTCAATATAGAAAACAAGAACAACCACCGTTCGCCACGAAGTGGCGCCCGTACCAGGCCAGGTGCACCCCGAGGCCACGCAAAGTGTCAAAGGCTCGCCGACAGGAGGTCACGGGACAGACCCAGGTGCCACTGGCCGCCTGAGCGAGACGACCGGCTGGGGCGCCACCCTTAGGACCTGCGGTAGTCAACAGCGAACCGCCCGGTGCGGAGCCACGGTATACCGATCGGGTTGGTGGACGTCTCCTTGCCCTGCTGGTGCATGCGGTAGTGGCGCGTGACGGTGCCGTGCGCCGCCTCCGCCTCCACCGTCTTCCCGTCGGGGCACACGAGCACGCTGGTCATCATGCCCAGGGAGCCGTAGCCTGCGGGGAGCCCGCGTCACGCGCGCTCGTCACGCGCGCTCGCACAGCTTTCTGCGCACTGCGTCTCTATTACATTTATATATGGAGTTTCATTATCCCGTGATAATTTTCCTCCTTACCACTCCTTCATTGCCACGACCTCAACCCATGCTGAGGAATCCGTCTATCAGACTCTTGACTGCTTCGTCTCATGTCACAGCTACGCAAGTCATTCATGACCTGACTCGTTCGCACTCCCATTCATTCACTTGCCACTCTGCGGGCCGCAACATCGCTTTCTCTGCTTCTTCCCTTATATTGCTCCACTGTGGAATTCTTTCCCATGGTCCCTTTCTCTCCAAACTCTT
>JAZEWU010000020.1:1298517-1311765 GCA_036362915.1 Geotria australis | reverse complement strand
CTTGTTGCAATGGGAAACTGTCATACAACCATCACGCTTCGAAGAATCGAATCGAATTCGAACCTCAAGGTAATTGGTAATTTGAATATAAATCGCAATTGGTAATCTTAAATATTAACTGGCGTCCAAAAAAACACACCTGACAGCAATGGTAATGTCTATGTAATCGTCTCGGATGGCAATAGCAGCGTCTATTCTCCACGAGCGGTGACACGGGCGGCGGGGCGAGCGGCGGTACCCTGTGCGATGGAGTCGGACTGCACGTCTCCGTCGTAGTTCTTGCACGCCCACACGAAGCCGCCCTCCGACTTCATGGCGTAGGCCACCATGTCGTCGATGAGCCGGTGCTCGTACCAGATGTTTTTCGCTTCGTACTTGGCTTTGTAGTTCCTGGACAGATACGCGCAAATTCGTCACGCGCCCGTTGTCGTTCACTCTCATCGTCAGCTCTCAGCGAGCTCTACTGCTGGATGAAGGCCTCCCAGCCTTCAGGTTGTTCTCATCCTTTACAGTCCCGTGATGAAACAGCTCCCGTATGTGGTGTTTTTAAAATAAATAGTACAGTGGTCCCTCGCTTTACGATGGCCTCACATTACGATTAAATCACTTTACGATATAATCTCTATAAGAACATTAGTATCACATTATGATTAAATTTCATTTTACGATACATGTTACGATTTGGCTGTGCATGAGCGTGGGTGGTGCATCAGCCAATGAGTGATGCAAACACATGCCACTTGGGTAGTTTCTCAACCAATAGCAGCGCTTTCTAGTGTTTACATCTCAGTGTTTACGAAATACTATAAAACAATGTGCAGTATATTGGTCTTACTTTATGATGGTTTCACATAAGGATCCATGTTTTGGAATTAATATCGTAAAGTGAGGGAACATTATTAATATGCTTTATATTTTATTCACTATATTTCGGAATTAAATTAACTATAGAATTACTGGTTAAGGTTTACCACACAGTGTGACTCAAAGCAACCACGGCTTAACAATGAAAATGGCCAAACATCTCAATGCAGAACACTGTTAACAAACATTATGGCGACTTGGTGAGCCTTTTGTGCGTAAATAAATACATCAGTTTATCATTAGCAACACGATATGTATATCAACCAGTATTTTATTTTTAAGCTATTGTTGACTGGGCTGGGACCACCAAACTCACTACCCTTGAGAACCCGGTCTATCCCCGGACCGCTGAAACCTGGGTTGGAACCCAGCGTGTCAGCACTGCCGGCGCACTGCGGCCCCAAGCCGAGCAGCCGCCGCCTACAGCGGCCTTCATGCCACGAGCCTCACTTTTCGTAGATGTCCTGAAAGATGTCCTTGAAGCGCCCGTCGTACTTCTTGAGGATGGTGTTCTTGGTGCTCAGGTAGAGCGGCCAGGCCTTCTCCAGCGCCATCTGGAAGGAGCTGTGCGCAAAGTCGGCGATGGAGGCGTCCGTGTTGAACATTCCCATCGTCACTCCGCCACCGTCTGCAGGCCGCAGTGAAAGCAGAAAGTCGTCCGATGTCACGAGATGCACCTTTTAAAGTCATCAAACATCCTGCTAGACGAGTGCGAAACGCAGTCAACTGAAGCATGAAACGGAATAAGTCTGCACAGGGTCCTCGTCCCAGGAAGTCACTACATTTGTCGCTTTGACAATTTCGCTGCACAGAAAACCAAAGAAGTTGCTAGACCTAGCAACAACGTTGCTGAGATGGCATGGAGATCCAGGTATCGCGCGCTAGTCCCACGACGTCTCAAATTTGGACGCGGGTGAACGCTACTGCGGCCGCGCGGCCACCGTGACGGGCGGCAGCGACGACGACCGTCCTCGCGAGAGCGCGACGCGGGCGGAATCGCGCAAGGCCGGGCGACCACGCTCCCCGCGCCGTCATGCGCGCACACTGCGGTGCTTGTTGCCACAGCGGCATCTGTCAATAGTTAACGGGGTTCGTTGAACATTTCGGGGACGGGGTACAAAGGGAGGAAAAGCGCCGGCGTCAGCGAGTGTCTCGGTCTCCCAGTCGGCTGACCTGTGAACTCGTGCACGGTGTAGGTGACTGGCGCTCCTCCGTTTTTGGGCGTGAAGGTGATGTCCACCTTGCCAGGGCCCGGCACCACGAAGTCGGTGGCTTTGTACTGCAGGGACAGAAGCGCGGCGATGGCGGCGTTAGCGGCGAGGGGGGCGTCTGTCGGCGATGGCGAGCGACACCTGCTGCCGTCCGGGGCCCACGCCGGGGTCGGTGCCCGCGGGGCCGCGAATCCGATAAGCGGAACACGTGACCTCAACAGCGGCGCTCGGCAGCGCCCGCTCACGCCCCCCGCCTCCACCGCGTCAACTCCGTTTAACCCACTCCGCCTCCACGTCCCGAGGCCCACTTGGCAAACGAACAAGAATTTATACTACACGGGTGTAAAAACTGCCTGTGACCAAATCACGCAGAATGCACCCGACCTCATAAGAACAGGGAAGCTAAATAGGACTGAGCTGGGACGGTGCTTCGGTGGGTGACCACTGCGCACGTCAGATTGTTACCGGGCTGCGTGCGCGCGTGGTGGATTTTAGATGGCAGTTCAGAAAAATCAACCGCCGCACTGTACTTCTACCCTCCGACGACTATGCTCTTCGCCATCACAAACCCACACCGACCAGCGTGAGGTGTGGACAAACCACCAAAACGATCCACACAGCACGGGGAAGCCCTCATATAGCAGCGGTTTGGCAAAGGACCGCTTAACGTCTTGAGATTTTACGAGATCCTGAACGCTCCAGGGGCTTTGGTCAAAGGCCACGTATCACTGAATATTACAACTGGAAAAATCGCTTGGCCGTGACCATGAAGGGCCCGGTCTCTGTGTGTTCACGCGGAGGTCCCCCGCTCGGGAGGGACGGCGCCCGGTAACGAGCGCCTGGAACGTTCAGGATCTCCTAAAATCTCAAGACGTTAAGCGGTCCTTTGCCAAACCGCTGCTAGATGAGGGCTTCCCCGTGCTGTGTGGATCGTTTTGGTGGTTTGTAGCGGGCGCCGCCGTTTCCGAGCGCGCACCTGGTCTCCGTAGGCGTGGCGGCCGATGACGATGGGCTTGACCCAGCCGGTGACGAGGCGCGGGATGTTGGAGCAGATGATGGCCTCGCGGAACACGGTGCCTCCCAGGATGTTGCGGATCGTCCCGTTGGGCGACTTCCACATGCTCTTCAGGTTGAACTCCTCCACGCGCTTCTCGTCCGGCGTGATGGTGGCGCACTTGATGCCCACGTTGTAGCGCTTGATGGCCTCGGCCGCTTCCACCGTCACCTTGTCGCCGGTGGCGTCGCGGTTCTCCATGCCCAGGTCGTACCTGTTGTTGGCGCGGTCGGGATCCGCGCGGTTGTTGTTTAGCACGGGCTTAATTTCAGGAAATATGTTCGTACCCACCGCAGAAAATGCTCTATACGCTCTCACTTATGGACGTAGCCATCAGTCAGCTGCCTGCTCCAGCCGATAAAGTGACCCAGAAAATATTCGTTGAGAAACCAAGCCCCGGTTGGGTGGTTAGTGGCACTTTACAGCTCTCATAAAGTGGCACTTTACAGCTCTCATAAAGAGCGGCTACTTGTGTAACCATGATTTCTAATGGAGGCATCTCCACAACCTCCGCTTGAATCAACATCACATAATACATTCCTTGTAGTACAAGTCGGCTCAGGCAGACTATATTTAGACGATCATACGACCATTACAATTAAGTTACGGAAGCATTAAACAACGGAAAGATATAGATAGGGTCATGACCGAACCAACATGCAAACGGACAATGGCTGTAGCAACGCTAGGTGCTGCGCAGCGAGTGGTGTTGGGTGATGAACACCAGGTTCCGAGTCGCCGGCGCCATCCGCGGGGGTGAAGCGCTCACGTGTGGAGGTCCATCTCGATGTAGGGCAGGATGAGCTTCTCCTTGATGAGGTCCCAGATGACTCGCGTCATCTCGTCGCCCTGCATCTCCACCACCGAGCCGGCCTTGATTTTCTGCGACATGGTCTGAGAACGGCACACGGACAGGTCCACGATTCAGTCTCACAGGGGCAACCGCCGTTAGCGGGCGCCTGTTATGGTCGTGCATGGCACACGATGTAATGTTGTAGTTGACTACACAATGCCCTGCCACCTTTGCCTCTCCAGAGAAAAAACATCCCCTGTTTAGCCTTAATGGACCGTTTTGAAAAGTGCTGTTAGTGAACACCTCTAAAGGCCATCGTGGCACACATGGCGGTGGGTGGCCAGCGCCACGCACACCCACCTTCGTCTCCTGAGTCGCAATGTTTACACATTATACCAGGTGCTAATTTGAGGCTGAGTCGACCTACAGAACTGATTTAGATAACCGTCCCAGCTGTTGGTCGTGAGCCAGAACCAAACTCATGTGGCTAGGTGTGTAGCCCAGTCCCCATATAGCCTTTAACAGACTGTACAAACATCGCCACTAGGGAGACAAAGGTGGCCGGGCGTGGTGCTGGCCACCTACCCCCAACAAGGTGCAACAACAACAACCGCCGTTCGCTACTAAGTGGCGGTGACGTCACCATGGCGCCTGTGCCAGGCCAGGTGCACCTTGCGGCCACGCAGAGCGTCGAAGGCTCGCTGAGACAACAGTGTACTCCGGTTTGACACGTGGAACTAGGTACACGCACGACCACAGATGCATCGGAATGCCATGGCTCCGTATTCCTCCCAATAATAATAATATACTTTTGCAACGCGCGCATTTTCTCCGGGCGCATTTCACCCGTTGATTCGCCCTCCCCAATGAACCCTTCCTCTCTGCAACCCATGCTCGGCAGCACGTGACCCTTTCATTAGAAACCCCTTGAGCGAGCATCCGCGTGACCCTCAGCAAATCCATTCCAGCACGCTGCCTGGCTCAGCTCAAACGCCCTGCTGCTTCACAACAGCGTTTTACCCAGATTATAAAAACTACTCTGTCGTCTTGTCGACATTATACGACGTTCAATGTCTAGTTGGCTGCCCCGTGCATCGATGGTTGCTCTTCACAGCTGTTCTTTCGGGATAGCCGTGTCACTGAGCGATCTCCCTCTCTCCGTCGCGACGTTTCGCCTCACACGTCGGAAGCATCAATCAGGGCTTGATGATGCCAAGAAAACCTGCATCGGTACAGTCCGTGCATTGGTGTAAAGCATTTGTGTTCATCCACTGCTGGATGTGGGCTCCCTGCCCCTTGTCGGTGCAGGTTGGTGAAGACGTGGGGAGCATATGAGTATAGTACAACTATGGTCTTTCCGCACTGCCCTCCACTGCATCATTGAACACCCGACCGGTGCAGGGTGCATGGCGTCACGCATACAAATCACTGTCCAGGCTCGAGCCGGCTTAGCCTGCGAGATGTGACGAGATGGGACACATTCCGGCTGCTTTACCGACATGCGTGGATATGAATGGCCCCCATGCGTCACCTCCCCTTCATGGTGTAGCCTCCACATACTGTACACCGCACGTTTGCCAGGTCCTGCGATCCACAGCGAGGGGGTCACAGCCATGACCCCTACACGGATCCCCCTCACGACCGCTAGGGGGGAGGGGAGGTCTTATTGACAGTTTGCGTGAACGTCGCGATTCGATTCATCATCGTCAAGATTTAGAAGGTCACGATTCCATTTGAGGAGCCGAGTTA
This sequence comes from Geotria australis, assembly GCA_036362915.1. Classification (NCBI taxonomy): domain Eukaryota; kingdom Metazoa; phylum Chordata; class Hyperoartia; order Petromyzontiformes; family Geotriidae; genus Geotria; species Geotria australis. The sequence continues at coordinate 1,306,094 of JAZEWU010000020.1, read as the reverse complement.
GGATATGTATTATTACAGCGTTCACGTCGCGATCCCTGTCAGGAAATACTTGGTATTGCCTGCGAATTCTACCAAACACTTCGAGGCCGAGCTGAAAGACAACGATGTCCAGAGGCTGACCATCGTGCTTCGAAGAATCGCAAAGAAGAAGTGGGCTTGCACGCTCTGGAAGCGGGTTTCTTACGATACAACAAATGTACAGATTCACCAACGTTACGAGTGGTTTTCGTCTCGTCTGTAACGTTTGTCCTATTTTATTTGTCCCAATTGTAGAGTCGCGTTCGCTCCAGTAGCCGAAACGTGACGCTTTGACGGAGGTCGCGTGGTAAGCGCACGCTCGATTATTCGATCCAGGTCCTAAACATTGGAATCAATGTTGACAGACTGATGGTGACACACAGACGCTCCTGTAGCCTGGCAACACAATCGCCTCCTCATGCGAACACCTCTTCCTCATTAACAAGAACGACTTGGGCGGGGAGACGAGGGGGCGCTTCCCCTCACCACGTCTCTCACCCCGTGTCGTCTCTCCCCTCACCTCGCCTCACCACGTCTCTCACTTCCTCTAACACCGCCTCACCCCGTGACCCCTCACTGCTTCCCCCTCTTTCCCAACAACAACACAAAACTGCAACCTCACACCGGAAGAAGGGAGGTCCGCGGTTAAAAACACAACTCACCCCTTCATCCCTCACCCAGTCACCTCCCCAACCTTCAACCCCGTACACCACACCCGTCAAACCCCGACTGCCTGACCACCCCCCCCGCCCCGAATCCCTACAGCGCTCGCCCTGCACCTCGCCCAAGCCCGTCTCCACCTGCCCCGGTGTCACATGCCGTCCTCTTCGCGGCCCTTGTGCAGCGCTTTGTGACCCTCGGTTGAAAGGCGCTATATAAATTTAAATTATTATTATTATGATCACGCTGTGGCTCCATAGGGGTCGCTCCAGCGATTGGTCACCGGGGGTCATCGCGGGTCAGCCGGGGGTTGGGGGGGGGGGTCTCCCGCCGACAGTGAGCGTGCGACCCCGGCAACGCCGCCACCTAAACCCCGACAATAGCCCGCGCCGTCGCCAGGCACCACCAATCCCCTCAACCCCCCTAAACTCTGGACACCAACCTCCATTGACCCGACACACTTCTTGACCCGCCCAAACCAAAACCAGAGAACCCTTATCCGCAAACCGTAAACAATGCATCTAAAAGCTCAATTCCGGGGATGTGTAATAAAATCTCTAGCGACGTTTGACCCGACCTCGTCAAGATATAAAAAAACCCCTCACCGCGCCCGGCACCTCTCCCAGCGAGCCGAGGGCCCCGATCGCAGGCGGGACCAATCAACGCGCGCGGTACGGACACTCAATCAAGCGCCTCACCTGCGTGCTCGTGACAACGGCGAGAGGCGAGCAGGTGAAGAGGGTCAAGGAGGTGAAAGAGGGTCGAGGAGTTGCAAGAGACGAGGCGACACAGACGTCGAGCTGAGAGGAGGCGCTGGAGGAGCCGCCCTGTGTTAAAGGCGCCGGGGACGGGGGGAGGAGCCCGCGGCCGGTGGGGGCGCGGCCGCTCAACGCGAGGGCTCACACCGGCCAATCGTGTGCGAGGGGCGTGGTCATACTGACCAATGGGCGAGCACTCTCCCCGAGCCCGACACCGCCCACACGGGGTGACAATCAGCTGTTAGTGACGTCCGGCGCAGTCATTGATCCCTAGCGAGCCATGCCCAACGATCAACAACGAGCCGTGCCCAGTGATCCCCACCAGCCATGCACAATCTGCTGCTGGATGAAGGTCTCTCGGAGCCGCCGCTTCTCGCGATCCTGGGGAGGGGTGGGGGGATACAACCGCCGTTAAACACTAAGTGGCGGTGACGTGCCCAAGGCGCTTGTGCCAGGCCAGGTGTACCTTCATACAATCCACCCAGCACCCGGACACGAGCGGATTTCATCGCCGTAGCATCTTGGTCGCGTTCCACTCCTCGCCTGCCACTCCGTTACCGCTCTTGACCATTGGCCATCATCCATTCGGCTGCCAGAGCATACTTACTGTACCGAGAAGTTTCATCAGTGACTCAACCGGTTTTCAAGTGATTCACGCCATCGTCTAACACCAGGCGACTGCCATGATCCATCCACTGCTGGATGGCGGTCTCTGACCATGGCATCGCAGACCTTATTTAACCCACGATGTCACCGAGATGCGATATCTGGATTTGTATGAAAGGCAATTAATATAATATGGGAGACATTTGTGCAAACAATAAACATGTGGGAATGGATGCCGACTAAAGGATCGCATCCGAGTGTCCTGGCAAAGCGCTCGCTCGGCACATTGTTGTTGCATCGCAGGATAGCGAGTGGCGGCTGTTTGGGGAGAGTAGGGCCTTCATCCAGCAGTGGATTAACTATGGCTGACGGTGATTACGACCAACGCACATCTTGCACAGGCTAATAATGCACGGAATTAAAAAAACAATACCCACAACACTTCGCAGCGCACACTGCACTGAGCATTGCCCGGGGTGAAAACGCGGTTGCGCAAATAGGGAACAATGGGTGCGCCTGTTTGCAAGGATTCCTTTCAGACACAGCGGCCTCCTCGCGTGTTTGGATTGGAGGTACGCACAACGAAGGGGACGTACGGGACGCGGGGAGGAGAGACGTTGGGCGGCACAGGGCAGCGGGGCGGCGGCGTGGGGAGGGGGGGGCATGCTGGCGTGATTGCCCCCCCGATAGACCCTGCAGCACGACCGCCAGCCAGGGTCGAATACACGCTGGGCAAGCCCAGTCACTGGCTGAGCCCGTACAACTGTGAGGCTTTGGACTGCCACAAATCAATCATACGTTAGGCACCACTTTTCCCACGCACGCGGCCTCTGAAGAGAAAGGCCAAGACGTGTCGAGCATCGTGGCAGAAGGAGGCCGACACTGTGCAGGAGCCTCCCTCCTGCTCCCTCGAGTGGAGACCCTTTCACCGGCTGCAGTGGCCTGAAAAAGTGATTGCAGGGTTGCACCTGTACCCTTTACAACACGCATTTCCCTGAGCAAATGGGGCGGAACGCGCCGATCTCGTGTGCTATCAGATAAGCGGTGCTGGAACAGGACAGTGTGTGGATGGGCGACCACCAGGCACAGCTGGTTGTGATAAGCAGCGGGTCGCGTGGGGCAGCGGAATCCGCTGCTCCACTCTTGTACACTCCCCACCGTCTCTAACCCACCGACTCGTGTGGATCCCGTAACCCCGACGGTGTGAACAAGCGCTCGTCCAGCAGTGGAGTGACAAGAGGGCTGTAGCTAGCTGTACACGCGGAAAATATGAGCTTGATTAGTGTTTTGGAGACAGCCTGGCAAAACAAGGCGCTGTAGAATGGGTCTGCCGTGGCAGCCAGACGTCAGTCGAGCTGCAATGGATTGCTGAGCCGGGTGTTATTCTCGGGTAAGGGAGGGGTGTATCCGGGTAATCAGGTTTCCTCCTACATGGAACGAACAGAATTGGCCAATATCAGGCTTTCCTGCGTAAAGGGCACCATTATTATTACCACAGCACGCTAAAGTTTTAAACGCATGCCCTCTGGAGTCGAGCACGCAGAGGCAGTGTTACGTGGAGTGCGCGCGGTACACCGTGGTGCCTCACTACCATGGAGACAGATGGGACAATGATGACGAGCATAGGTTGTGGAAAGGCCTGCTCCACAGGGTCATAGATCCAGTCGTGAGTGATCCCCAAAACAGCGCTGGACGAGGAGAGAACCTTAAATATTTTATAAGTTGACGTTCGGAACCTTATGAAATGATGGAAAGTTTATTTTTTCTCTGAACAGATATTGAGTAACAAACCATCAACATGACACAGAATTCAGATATAAATTAAACGAAACGGTATAACCGCGCCGCGTGACCTTTTCCTTAACACTTGACCCTTTCAAAAGAAGCCACGTTACGTATACGCACAGCCGTGCCGTATATACGTTTGGAGCTGCTGAAGTTTAGTCGTTTACGATCACAGAGAACAGTGGTTCCCAAACTCTCGGTTCACGGCGCCCTTAGTGTATCAGGATTTTTTCCACGGCGCCCAAAGTCAGAAAACACCTAACAACGTACACAATCACCCGAACGTGTCTGCCGAACGTGTCTGCCAAACGCGAGACACGGACACGTAGAATGACGCTGCAGCCACTGCCGTCAGAGCTGAGGATCCCGCGCGACTCGGTGGGATTTACGACAGCAAACCTGGCAGAACAGGTTGTTTTTATCTACAGAGCATACACCCATGACCAAATCACCCAGATTGTGCCCGATCTTGAGAAAATCAGGCTGCAGCCTGGATCACGCTTGGATTAGCAACCTTCACGCACACTGGGTGTGTGTGTGTGACGGGCTGCGAGGCTACGTGGTCGAGAACAGACGGCAATTTAGCAGAATCCATCGTTGTATTGTACTCCTATGCTCCCTGCCTGGTGACGAATGATCAAATGGTCCCCATGAAGGGCACGGCGAGGACTTACGTGTGCACACGTGTAAAAATCTACATCTGTTGGGTGAAACGGGGAAAAGAGGGCTCTGGTGCACACGGCCCTCGAAAGGTCACACAAGTACAAAGACCCTCTGCCACACCACCACCACCACCCACCACATCTGCCACAGACCACACAACCGCTTTCGCAACACTGTTGTTTCTGCTGCCACATCAGCTCAAGGCTCCAGGCTGAGGACACGGCAAATTCCAATTCGGGTATCCAGTCTCGGGTGAGGACGCGTGCGGGCGCATTGGGAAACACACGCAATGGCCGGTGTCATCATCGCCAGCACGTTCTGCACCTGTGTCGTGTCCCCACGTCTTCCCGTCTCCGTTCAACGTCTGCCCCAGATTGTTTGATAAAAGATACGCGAAGAGAGATTCTCAGTTCGAGGAACAAAACGGAACCTGTAGAAACTTCTCGGGGCAAGCGCGCCAGGGTTTGAGCGACGCACAGACCGAACGCTGCGGTCCTGAAGCGGCTGGATCCGTTTAAATCGTCGGGCTGTAAATTCAGCTAAATGGAACCAACTCACCATTTGTAGTGCCCAGTTCGTGAGTCGGCAATGGTTACTTTTAACAATTTTGAAACTTTACAACCAAGATTGGGTTAATGCATTAGCTCGTCAATCTGTAAGGGGTGCATAACTCTCTCAAAGATCATCCAATATGAACGAAATCTAAGTGCAAAGTTAAGTGTAAAGGTAAGTATAAGGTGTAAAGTTTAAGTGTAAACTTTCAACCGTGGACTTGCATCACGTGACGTGCTGGGTGACCATCTCACCACGCCGTTCGCAATATATGTTCGCTAATTATATAATTATACAGAATATATCCTTTTTTTGGGTTGTGCCACGTAAAAAAATGTGTGTCGTAAACCCGCCTCCACCTGACACAGCCAATTAGTAAGGTTTTTCACGTAAAGAAAACGTATCAATTCTTTACTACTTCAGCATGCCGGTATGATAGAGAGCAAACTCACATTTACAATAGAATACGAAGTATCGCTGATAGTCTCCAGCAGAGATGTCTCCAGAACCTTTGATCGAGGTACCTCATGAAGCCGCTTGCAACTATCAGTGAAACGTCGTATTCCATTGTAAATGTTGTGGGCTCGCTCTCCAACACACCGGCGTGCTGAAGTCTGAAGTAGTCAAGAATTGGCACGTTTTTTTCACGTGACAAACCTTACTAATTGGCCGTGTCAGGAGACAGGTTTACAACAACTTTTTTTTTATGTGACCCAACCCAAAAAATGGATATATTATTGATAACATTGGTCACGAAAGTCTTCATGACAAATACTTACAGTAACAAATAACGCCTGTTGCAAAGTGATGCAGAATCCATGCGTATGCACAAATTCTTCGTCCTAGTTTTTTTTGTGTAAAAAAAGTGACCTTCATTTCGTTTCCAAAAATCGGGCGATGCGCCGAGGGGATGCATTTGTGTGTTTTAGTTGATTGTGCATGTGTGTGTGGTCAAATTATCGATCTCCCCTACAAAGTACAACTAGTTAACTGCATGTGACCATACATTCGGTGTGCAAATCCTACTTTCGCCATTCACATTTACATCCGTACGCCGTCATGTACTAAAAATATAGAAATAAACAGCGGTTTAACGGTTATCGGCAAAAACATTCCCCGACATTGCACATTGTGTCGCACTGTGGGCACTCGTTGACTTTTCTCAAGGACGCGCCGCTCCGAGCGAGAAACAAATCTATCGTTTATCCGTCCCTCGTCGCGCGCGCATTTACACTCCCGCCTCCTCCGACGACGCCAACGCCGAACGATGCAGCAGTCTGTCGGCACGCGGCCCGAATCACGCTGTGGCGCGCAAAGCGCACTTGCCGCGGGGCCAACGACGATTCTCAGCGCGACACAGTTGTCCAGACGGCTGGACGACGCGCACGTCCGCACACCTAGCAGGCCCGCTCGCCTTGCAACGGGGCGATCCGCTCTTCCGCTCGCAGTCATTTCCAGGTTTGTTTAGCAGCGGAGATTCGGGCTGTGTCGGAGCCGGGTCCGCGTGGCCGCCCCGTGGCCGCCCCGTGGCCGCCGCGTGGCCGCCGCGGCTACTTGTCGATGAGCCCGGCCTCCTTCATCTTGTTGTAGAAGAAGCGCTCGAGCGTGTTGGCGCAGCGGTAGTACTCCGTCTCGGGCGGGTTGTACTCGCGGCAGTTGGTGAAGATGCGCTGCATGTCGGCCATGAACAGCTTCTTGGTCACGTAGTAGCGGTTCTTCAGTCGCTCGCTCATCGTCTTCAGGTCTGTGGTGAGCGTGTGCAGGGGTGCGGGGGAGCGCAAAGAGCAAAGGAAGCAAACGTGACGGATGACGCAGACGTCAATCGTCACCAGAACAGTCACCGTATCGTGGTCAAGGCGGCCTCCTCCTTTATTCCACCAGCTGATCACAAAGACCCCTTGAGACACAAAACTTTACCTCTTTAACAAGGGCGACCTGGACTACAGCCAAGTCTCCACGTCACTCGGTCAAACTGCGACTTACAGAATGTACGAGTTGCACCTCACAATCGTGCGTGCGGCCGTGACAAGGATCCAAGCGTAGACGCTTTATCTGGCAGATGCTCAACAAGCGTGGCGCTAATAACGGAGACTGTGCAATGATTAAACACGCTCTGTAAATAATTCGCTCTGGACTCCACCCAGTCGGGTTGCGTTGCTCCGTGGCCGGCGTTGAACCCGGTTTCCGTGAACAAAGTCCACGGACAATCACAGCGGCTCAGCTCAGGTCGGTGCCACGCGGTGTCTGACGAGCCGCAGCTTTAACGGTTAGAATTTGATCGATACATCGACACGTGTAATCCTTGTAAACACAACAATCGTGTTGGGTGATGGAAGGTTAATAACAAGACCTTCGACATACAACCACAACGTGGCCTAGCCTCAAAACAACTACGATCACAGCATTGACTACCAAAACCTAAGTGTTTGGTTATCCGTTTTGTTTTTTTCCTCTGCCCTCTCACCCATGGGAAAGCGAATGACGTCGTAGTAATCAGGGGCTTCGGACTTCTTCACCGGCTCCATGAACGGCCAG
>JAZEWU010000020.1:1274084-1287290 GCA_036362915.1 Geotria australis | reverse complement strand
AATTTAACATCGCGCTTCGAAGAATCGCAAAGAAGATCTCATTGCATTGTCAGACACCGCTTAAATCCTGTGTACGGGGTCGCGGTGAGCCGGAGCCTATCCCGGCAGACACAGGGCGCAAGGCAGGACTATACCCAGGATGGGACGCCAGTCCATCGCAGGGCACCGGGGGCAATTTAGTCGGCAGACCACGTAAGCTATGCAGCAGCATGTCTTTGGACTGTGGGAGGAAACCGGAGTGCCCGGTGGCTAAAACCCACGCGGACACACGGGGAGAACATGCAAACTCCACGCAGAAAGGAACTCGAGCCGCGATACGAACCCGGGACATTCTTGCCGTGATCTACCAAAATTGGCAACATTCGAGTGTAAACGTCTAAACTAGAGTCAGCAATTGTAAATAATTGACTCCAATGTTTACGCACCAGCTTCGTGCGCCGATTAGTGAAGAATTAATGATAAGCCCAGAAAGGCGAGAACCTGCGGGATATACCTCTCTTCTGGCAACATGCCGTGGAGATCGCTGGTGAATAAAAAGAGTTGGGGGGGTCAAGCCGCTCACCGGTGCTCCCCCGCCGCCACCCACCTGGTCCCAGGTAACCGGTGTCTCAACCGCTCCAGCTCCCTCCCTATCAGTTGGGAGCCAATCGCTATTAACAATTAGTATCTTACAGTGCTGCACACAATACCCGCTAGATTCTATCCAGGAGCCGACGGATTTTGACCATAACTGGAAGCCGCCGCGCGTTGTGTGGAACGTCCACCTTCCATACTTCAGCACGCCGGTGGTCCGCATGGCTTCGTCGCTCTACGTGCTCGAGTTTGCCACGGCGAGGTGAGCCTCTCCCCTGGAGGGACCGACGCGTTATCCACTCATCCATACATTGTCAGAAACCGCTTCATCCTGTACAGGGTCGCGATGAGCCGGAGCCTATCCCGACAGACACAGGGCGCACGGCAGGGCTATATCGAGAATGGGACGCCAGTCCATCACAGGGCACCGGGGGGACAATTTAGTCCGCAGGCCAATTAACCCATGCAGCATGTCTTTAGACGGTGGAGGTAAACCGGAGTGCCCGGCGAAAACCCACGCGGACACGAGGGACAACATGCAAACCAATAATAATCTACTTTTGTAACGCGCGCATTTGCTCCGGGTGCGTTGCACCCGTTGATTTGGAGGCGCGGTAGTGGGGGACTGTGTTTAACGCAATAGGTGTGGCAGCCTGTTCCAGGTTGTGGGTGCCACACAGAAAGGCACCCGAGCCGGGGAGCTTCTTGCTGTGAGGCGGCAGCGCTGCTCACCGCTCCGCCACCGTGCCGCGCCCTACGCGTGATCAATCGCGTACAATCGTAGATCGTCCATTCGAATGCGTGCACGCCGAGACGCGAAATCGGCGCCGCGCCCAGGTGCTGTTGCTCGCCAGATTGGCCCTCTGTTCCTGATGAAGCTGATTGAAGTTGATTGCAACCATCGGCGGAACGTCGTACCAAAAGTTGTACATGGTGTGGGTTTGCTTCTCCAACATACCGGTGTGCCGAAGTAGTAACGAATTGGCATGTTTTGTTCACGAGACGTATGTTTTACGTGACCTAACTCCTAAAAAGAGGTATACGTATTGGCTATTCATGTCGGGGAGGCCCTCGTCCAGCAGTGGATGGATAATGGCCAAGTCGAGTTAGGCCAGCGTGTCTCCTGGATGGATAATGGCCAAGTCGAGTTAGGCCAGCGTGTCTCCTGAGCCAGAGGCTGGGAATTCTGCGTTCCCATGACGAGGCCAGTCTCGCCCAACGAGAATCGCTGATGGCGTCCCCACAAAGTGGAACTCGGTTTATTCACCCCCCCCGTAGAGCTAGCTGATGGGGGGGGGTGGAGTTGAACGTATTGTAATGCAATTAACGTGTACTCTATCGAGGTAATTAAGTTAGCTTTACAATGTGAAACTGCCGCGGATAAGTAACCAGAAAGCTACCCGGTGTAAGCCGCGCGACGTGACTGGGGCGCCGGTGATGCGATGCACGTAACGTCTCGCACACACATCGTGGGTGCGGTTTGAATCTCGTGGGGCCCAGACCGGGCCACAGCCTGTAAGTGAATCTACTCGACTAAGCAGCTCGTCCGTGCTCAGCGCGCCACGGTGCACGAGTCCCAGCGTGCTGCGTTCAAGGGACAAGACCCAGAGCAAGATGGACGATAACAATGAGTTGTCACGTGCAACGAGGTCTCGGCCTCATCACTGCAGGGCCGATTATTGGGTTTTCTACGTAATCGGAAAATTCTACTGATGACAATTACATTAATCGTATTTGCCATGTGACGAACGTCCGTGTATACGCACGGTGTAGCAATTGGTGTTTCCGCACTGGTTTCCATGTACAGGGGGGAAACAGCGTTCCCGGTTTCACAATGAGATATGGTTAAACCGCAATATGCGTCTTTCTAGTGTGCTCGTGAATTACTGAGCGCGACGTTATATTTATTCTAACTTTGGTCGATGTTGGAACACCGGGTGCCGCCCCTGGCACATGACACTGACCTCCTTTCAACCATTAGTTGCAAAGTTTTTCACATGGCAATCGTGAGCCGCAAACACGTGGAGTAAGTCTGCTCCGGACCCCCGTCCCTCCCCCGCGCAGTGGCGAGACGACCCAGGAAGGGGACCGGGACGCCTACTGCGTGCTGGAGTGTTGCGACCCCGCGACGCTCCGCCAGGTGGACCCCTCCTCCATCACGTTCTTCGGAGCCCTGGGGTCCGAGGAAGGCGGCGGCGGCGGCGGGCGGGAGGGGCCTCAGCCTGCCGGCCAACATCGGGCCGACTCGGCCGCGGTCGCCACGCGTCCGCCTGGGTTTCTAAGTCGCATCCTCGCGGCTTTTCTGCAGTGGCTTCGAAACCGTGACCGCGGCGACGCGGAGGCCACTCGCCGGGATGCCCAGCACGGCGACGACGGAGGAGGGCCCGACGAGATCCCACTCGTGCAGCTTTGACCGCAAAAGACTTTACACGTTTTCAATGGGGAGGGGGAAACTTTAGAAAGTGTTAAAACTGCCTCTGAACTCTTTCCAATGCCATCAACACCTTTTTTTTTTACAGGGGCGATTAAGCAACGCAAGGTGACGAAAACGTGTAACCCAAGCCTCTCGGCCTGCAGCCATCCAGCCCGCTTGCCTTTTATTACAAGTTATTTGGGGTCATTAACCCGGGTGGCGAATTTACCAAGCACAAGATGCTGGTGTGAATTGGCCAAGAAGTTTTAATTTTTAATTGACGTGTTGTGTTTTTTACTGAACTAACCTGCATCAACGTTGCCAGTGATTGACGATGCAAATGCATGTGAACCGAATTCACTTCTCGGTCACAACGGGAGGAGATCAAGGTGCTTAATGCTAAGAGAAAAACAACCTGAATAACAAAAAATGTGAAGTTGTTAATAGAAATGTGCATGTCATGGGACAAACCACTTGCCAAAGGTTTTATGTTAAGGTTGCCTTTTAAAATGCAGGTCAATTTTGTATTAAAAATTTTACCCGTGACGGCTTTGTGTATTTTCCATGGGTGCGTGCAATTGATAGTGCAAACGAACAGTGGTTCAGTTCCAATAAGGTAAACCTGAAGAAATTACCAACAGGAAGCTAGTTCCTTCCTCATTTTATACTCGGCGTAAACACTGCTGCCTTAAAATGGATGTAATGGAGAGAAAACAATACAATCCTAGAGTCAACTACGACTTCGATTCTTCGAAGCATGATGGTTGTGACAGTTTCCCATTGCAACATGTTCTTTAGTTGCAGACAGCCCTTCAACATTTAGAGATATAATAGTCAGTGCTGGCCTTAAAGGCGGCGGGCATTGGCCTCTCTTCTTACTCCAGACTGAGGGGGCTTCTGGCATCCGTTGAACTCCTCGACTTCGAAGGGTTTGGTAGAATTTGCAGGTAATACCGAGTATTACTTGACAGGGATAGCGACGTGAACGCCTCTACCTTGATCCCCTAATCAACTATGTTCAACAAATTCACCAATAAGCAATGCAATTCATAGTTATTTTACTGTAATACAAGATTTGCTTTAAAATCCTTTAGCTGTGTAATCATGATAATAATAACCTGGGTAGCAGCAGCAACCAGTGGATCAGAGTAATGAAGTTCGGCACCAGAATGTTCATAGGATTTCAGAAAACATTTTTATAGTGCACTAAACAGGAACATAAATTTCTGTAACAATTCATTAATTAAAATTATCGTTTACAGAAAAATCTAACTCGTTAAAGTCTAATGAAGCCACCTCTAAGTAACTACACATGGTCCATGATTTAAGACTACACGGGATTTGTCTGGAGATGTACTTGGACATCCGTGGGTAACCTATGTACAAATCAGATTTCTACTGTGGAACAACAGGAAGCGATTCCATTAACCCGCTCTATCAAGTGACAATTGTGAGAAAAAGGGAGGATGTATTCCATTAACAAATCCGCACAGAAACCCTGCATGAGCAGCAGTAGACGCGACTGAACCTCCACTATCTCCTGCGACGACGGCAAAACGCGGTCTGCAGCGAGTCGGCGCAAGTTAACGAATCGCCCAGCCGCACCCTTCAAAAACGTAAACGACAAAATAAATCCGAATCCCTCGCTTTCCAGTTTCACCAATGCAACAATGAGCTCTGCTACACTTTGTTATGCTGTTAGCCTGCTATGTTATGTCTATTGTTAATGCATGCACACGACTGTGTTTCATATTGCAACTTGTACACATCCTGAAAACAAAACGATCGGTAAGAAATGATCATCGACGGCACTTGACCATTACAAAAAACGTCCTCAAACATCAGCCCTCATCAAGATACAAATGCCAAAGCTTCCTTAGCAAATTTAATAATAGAATTATTCTTCTACATCAACGAGTTTGGTTTTTTAAACGGTTTTTCGAACTAGGACATCCTCGCTGACCGCCGCGCCGGCTGGCTGATTGCGCCGGGACGGTTGCTCGCAGACGTGGTGATGCGGGTGCGTGCCGCTGGGGGGGGGGGAAGGTGGGTGTGGTGCCGGCGGTGGTGGCGGTGGTGGTGGTGGTGTCGGCGCCGAGTTAACTGCAGCAGGCCCTCCTCTGGTGGCTGTCTGGCCCGGGTCCCACTTGCACCGTCCCCCTGCTGTTGGAGCCTGTGCCCGGCGGCTCGTTCCGTGGCAGCTTCTTGGCTGCAACGTAGCGACAAGAAACAGTCATCATTTAATTTGCTGGCATATCAGACGTTGCCGTGATATCCGCTTCTGTGGGTAATTCCCCGCTGCTCTGCGAGAGGTAACAACTAGATACTCACAGCAAACCGTCTGAGCAAGGCTCCGCGCCTCCGAATCAACGGGTGCAATGCGCCCGGAGAATATGCGCGTGTTACAAAAGTATATTATTATTATTATTAGATACTTGTGTCACATTACAATGCCAATAACACACCTGGTATAATGTTGGGGAAAACTGATAAAATATTAACTTAATTTATTTTACTATCCAACAGAAGCCTTACCAATTTGCTAGACTATCAGAAGACTGCTAACATGGGATGTTTGAAATATCAATTTTTTATATTACAAGAGTATTTCTGTACGAATGTTCTGTTATACTGGCATACAATGACTCATTCACCCAGAATGCGCCTGATCTTATCAGATCTCAAAATTTTAGCGGACGCGAGCGTGGCGAACGACCGGATGGGCGACCGCTGCGTACGGCCGCTCGTAAGCTGAGCGCCTTCATAGTCGACAGCAGAGGGAAAATACAAAACACACACATTGCATTCGTATGTGTAGCTCTTAACAGTCCATTGCAACACATTTCTTTCAAAGGGAAGCTAACATTTGATAAAGGTACCTTTAAGAGTGTGCTCAGTGTAGTAACAATAACAAAGGTACCTTTAAGAGTGTGCTCAGTGTAGTAACAATAATAAAGCAAAGAGGAACCGTACCTATTGCCAAGAATATATCATTGACATTCATCGCCGTCTTCGCCGACGTCTCCATAAATAACAGTCCGTTGTCATCTGCGTACGACTGCGCCTCCTGCCGGCGGCAAAACCAGAGTCATCAGTATTCCACGCGGGTGTCTCGCATTTGCCATCGCGGGTCGATATTCAAATCGCCCAACCGCTCAATTCTCCACATCCGATCGAGTTCCGTCGGCCGTTTCATTTCCCCTTCTCGACACGGGCGTCGGGGGCGGTCCCCCCAGACAACGCGGGCGGCCGTGTGTCAGGCATCAAAGCGAGCGACCAACCACAAAATGCATGGAGACTCTACACTGGTTACCCATCCACAAACGCATCACTTATCAGACTGCAATAATATGCCACCGCGCTATCCACACAGGACACCCTAAATACCTCGCATCGCTACTCCGGCCACTCGCATCAACGCAATCCCGTACTCTGCGCAGCTCATCGCGGCACCTACTCCGCACACCGCGCTCACGCACAACCTTCGCGAAACGCCGATTCTCGGTCGCGGCACCCCACAACCTGGAACAGACTGCCACACAAATCGAAGCTAAATAAACACGCCTAACACAGGGAGCTGTAGCCCACGTGCTCCCAGCCCACCATGGCTCACTCGACTCGATTACTGCAGGCCGCCACCGCGTGTCCGCCAGGACAGACCCAGACTCGCCTCAAACTCGACTATCCGCTTGCTGGCCAGGTCGGCTTTGTTCCCGGCGAGCGCGATGACGATGTTGGGGCTGGCTTGTCTCTGCAGTTCCTTCACCCAGGTTTTGGCGCGCGAGAACGTGTCCTGCACACGGGGCGCACACGTGGCACGCAATTAATCCCGTGCATTTGTGCATCTTTGGCGGTGATGGTGTAACGGAGACGAAGGTGGTGACACCGTCTGCAGCGTTCATCGGGGCTCGCCGCCGGCGACGGGGGTGTCGGCGACGTGCGAGGCCGGACCTGATTGGTGATGTCGTACACGACGATGGCCGCCTGCGCTCCGCGGTAGTACATGGGCGCCAGGCTGTGGTAGCGCTCCTGCCCGGCCGTGTCCCAGATCTCAAACTTCACCGTCGTGTCCTCCAGGCACACCGTCTGCGTCAGGAAGGCCGCTGCACGCACATGGCCCCACGGCCGTTACACCTCCAGTTGCGGTCGCACCCCCTCTCTCCTCCACGCCAGCGTTCGTTTCGTTACAGAACTATTCGTCAAACGGTTTTGTTATTTTAGTCAACAATGACAACGGGCGGGCGAACTTCGGCAACCGTCAAAGGACGATTGTGACGAGACGAAATTTACTCGTGTGAATATTGATGCAGGATAATTTAAGAATGTTATTGGACTGCAATGGACGGAGGAAGACCAACACGTGGTGAGCGGCTATGAATACGAGTAGACGTTTCGAGTGCACACCCAGCCATGTGAGTCGCTGGTCTCGGACAGCTTTCACAGATGACTACGAAAACAAGCACACCCCAGTCAGAAATATTATTATAGTTTAGGTAATGAATCTGGTAAAACCAGGGCAAGCCCCGCGTAACCTCCCACACAACTACTGACAGCACAACGCCCAAGGGCAGACTGAGTCTGGGAGTTTACCCATGAAGGGCATCGTGTGAAAGGCTAAGGGTGTTACTAGCACAGTGTTTCACAATGAGATCATTATCGGTGTTGACGCAGGATTCGGTTTTGACGAATGGTTTTGTTTGTTCGAAGACAAATATAAGGCTTCTTATTCCAAGAAGTGTCTCATTATTGAATGGAGACAGCTGCTCAGATTTCCTCTCTCCACGTGCTTCTACTCTGTCTATCGCTGCCGTCCTGAGACGCTGCGTCGTCCTCCCATCCCCCGCTCAGTCTGCCCAAACTCCATTCCGCCCGGCACTCGTAGCTTCTACACAGACATCAGAACTACAAATATGGCACAAAGGGCATTAAAATGTAAATGCAAAAGATAAAACATGAAAACACATCTTGGCAAAGATACCAAGTGAAGCCACAATTTGTGTGGTCAACGCAAGTGAACATAACGCGTGCTTAATTATCACTGAAGGGCCGTGGATGGTATTAACTGGATGGGAAACTCCCCCAGGCAAAGTGATAAAAAGAACGCAGTTCATTAAAACAATTGGGCGTTTACGGCGCTTGTGCTCTGATGGCCGTGACGGGCCCGTGACGGGCCCGAACGAGGGGACGCTGCAAGAAGACATCATTAGGCAGGGCACGTTTACACCCAAGATGCTCCCAACCACGTACGCGGCACAGCCGTTAATAAGCAGAAAGATTTTACGGGGTGTTGCAATTTCCGCGGTTTCCATTATTTGAAACTTTATTAAGGCTGTCGGTAATCATTATCAATTATATCAATCCTCCACTGAAGCTAAACACCTTTGACTAATCAGTTACTTGCAAATTGGAGCAAAATGGCCATTTAGGTCACGCGGCGACTGAGATAGAGCTCGTGACGTTGCACCAGCGTCTCCCCATGACCCCGCCACCTTCCCGCAGCAAGCCCCAAAATCTACCAACATGCCTTACCTGACAATGTCCCTGTACACAATGTCACATTGTATTGTTTACATCTCTTGCAGCAATCACACAGTCCTATTGATCGAAAGGTTCATGAATAAAAATCGACTGAGATTCCTCGAAATCGTCGTTAAAATAACAAGTTGGCAAGAATCCTGCGGATGCATGATTTATGAAACTCTCAAACGTGCGTTTATCCTCAGAAGCATTTAATTGGCAATATGAAATCTGGAAAGGCAGCTTTTAGGGCAAATGAATTTTCATATTTGCAAACAGTTCTTCATGCTCTGAATTGTCTCTCCAAGTTTAGGGCAATAGCCCTGTAATCAGTCAATCGTTCTGGTATTCAATAGGCTAATAAGTCTCATAGAAACCCCACTTTACACTACAGTTCTGTTCATATTGGATCATATATATGAGTCAGAACTGCCCCCACCGTTACAGACAGGAGGACGGACCGACTGACCGTTAGGCGAACAAACGTACGAACAGATCTAACGCATTAACGCTCTCGACCTCCGTTAAAAAGCAAAAATATGTATTGAGCGTGCTTGGCCTAAACGCTTTTGAGATCAACGGACTGAGCCAAAGCTGGCCGAGTCACGGCCCCGATCAACCCCCATCATCCCCCCCAACCCTCCGGGCTCGATCGGCGCCAGCGCTCCCTCTCACCGCCGATGGTGCTCTCCTGGTACTCGTGAAACTGTCCCTTGACGAAGCGCAGGACCAGGCTCGACTTCCCAACCGCCGACTCTCCCAACAGCACCAGCTTGAACTGCAGGATCTTGCTGGCCGAGGCGAGCGTGCCCGCCGCGGTGGTGCCGTTGGTGCGGGCCATGCCCCCCCCTCTGGCCGCCATGCGTAGCGGCGGCTGCGGAGCTCTCGCTGCGGCGGCGCCTGTCGGTGGGCGGCGTGCGCGGTCGGCCGGGTCCGCGGTTACGGCTCCTGTCCCGCGAGCGGTTCTGCAACGGCGGCACACGGCAAATAGCAGCGCGACCGTGCGGCGGTAGGTCGCAAACACGGCGACAAAGGCGCTTGTGCAGCGCTTTGTGACCCTCGGGTGAAAGGCGCTATATAAAATGATATTATTACGGGACCCCGAGCGCGGCGCTCCATATCGGCCGCCCGTGTCGTGCGAAACCTGGCCGCGGCTAAGATTCGAAGGGACCGCACTGGTCGGTTGGTGCGGGTGGGTAGGTGGGTGGGCGAGTGGGTGGGTGGCTGGGCAGGTGATAAACCGTGAGGTGGTTAAGTGGACAGGCACACAGTTGGGTGGGTAAGTGAATGGGAGCGTTCAGGTGAGTTAAGAGGGGAGAGACACGTGGGTGTGCTGTTGTATACCGTATTCTGAAATCCGTGATTTAGATTTTCAAGTCACAGTATCGCATTGTCGAATGAAATTCTCTGTTTTTAATTTGTGATCAATATGTACATTCATGTTTCTTTTGTTCCATTATTGTATACGACAGCAGCGATGTTTTCAGTCGCCCCATGTCGAGGTCTCTTAGCTACGAGAGGGCTTCAGCAGAGAGTCTGCGCAGTGTTCCCATTCCTCTGTTTAAGGAGCCGAGATGCCAGGAGTGTATTATATGACCCCTAGTTTGGGTTGCATGGCCAATTGCAGTGGCTCGTCTCTTATTTTCAACTTATGAACAAAATATGCCCGACGTGACAACACAGCACTTCTGTATTCCACTCGAGCCTATTTTCACTTTTCAAGGAAGCAGAACCTCACACCGATCCCACTGTTACCGAGGAGACGGATCGTTATCACCGCGGCAACGTGACGGCTTATGGTTACGAGTGCGGCGCAAGGGGCACAGCTCTCAACTAAAGTCCTGGTGCCGCGGTGCAGAGCTGTGTGGGGCGATGAAATTCATAATAAAAAAACAACTTAGACTTTGCAGTGTGTTGTCAACTTAACCCAAAGAACACCAGTCCCCATTCGTACCAGAGAAACGGCAGCAGGAACATCAACTGAAAACGGGATGTGGCCGGATGGTTATTAAAAAACATAATAATAATAATTAGAACTTCGATTAATGACGCAGTTGCTGGGAAAAGGCTCCATGTGGGACAATTCGCAGGAACTGCCAGAGCCCTGTGGCGTATGAAAGTCCATCTTATGGCCCGCCCTGAGATTCGAGGAAGGCTCAAAACTAATTATTTCCCCAATTGCTGGTTGCTCATCAGAGCTGTTCTTTCTAGACAGCCGTGTCTTCTCTCCCTTGTGTACCCATTGTGCGTTATATAACTTACTCATAACATTCACAAAGCAGCAAAACCCTTACCATTATAGAAGGACCCAAGGAAGTAAGAGATCTCTCCGCAGCTTTGTGCAGCGCTTTGTGACCCTCGGGTGAAAGGCGCTATATAAATGCTATTATTATTATTATCATGCTTCTGAATAACTACACTGTGTGGATGTTTTAAGATTACCAAGTTGAGGTAATACATATTTTTGCATATTAAAACAAAAACTTTACGATAATAGTAATGTCTAGTTTTACATAGCACTTGTCATGCAAATTGCTTCTCACAATGCTGAGGGACCGCAGACAAGTCCGGTGATGAGCTGGTGCCATACATTTCCCAAGCTCTGCAGTGCTCTACGCATTTAGATGAGCGTTTATACATGTGGCAGGAAACAGAAGCACCTGGAATATGCCTACTATCCCATGCAGAAGGAACAGATGTTAACGAGTGCAAACTTTGCTCTACCCCCTTTTCCTGGTTAGTCAGGGTATGACACCCACGGGAGGATTTCAGACCATTTGTGCGATCTAACCCTCGTCTCCAGTGCTGGACTCGAGGCGGTCGCCACCACCGCCCAGCTACACGGTGTATATTACAGTGCCGGGTTTACTGTTCAAAAATATAATTGCTTAGCAATTGTTTTAGAGAGAGAGAGAAAAAAAATGCACTGTAAGCGCTTTACAGACCAGGAAACTAACAGCAAAACGAATCGTCACAAACACAGGGTCAGCACTATAAAGGGGTGACCGGCTGTTGAGTACAAACACAGCTTCCTACAGCCTCGTGCCACACCAGTGTGGTACGCCAGCGGCGTACACCTACAAAAGCACAGAGGAATCTTGATAATAAAAGTAATAGCATTTTATAGAGCGCCTTTCACCCGAGGGTCACAAAACGCCGCACGACAGAAAATAAAACAACTAATAAATACCAAAGCAACAAAAAATTCAATGATTAAGGCTGCTTCGGATATACCGAAAGGTGAAATTGGCAATATTAAGAGCGGCAAAAATCTGCCAGCGTCCCCTAAGATGGCCGTCACTTCCTTAAAGACGAACACGGAGGGAGACCAGGGAGGGAGGGTGAGCGACAGGGGGAGACATAGAGGCGGAGAGTTGAAAACAACAATTTCCCGAACAACTGACAACACGTGACGTTCACGGCGACACGTCGGTAATGCGCCGCGGGTCTCAAAGGTCTCGGCTGAGTTTACGCGGCATCCCGGCCGCCTCCTCCGCCGCTTCGCGACGCCAAAGTGGCTCGGCTGCGTCCGTCGTCCACAAAACGCCCTCGTCACTCACCGACCGTCACTCACCGACCGTCACTCACCGACCGTCACTCACCGACCGTCACTCACCGACCGCGACACTCGTGCGACACACACCGAACACGCCCTCCTCGTCGGCTCCGAGCTGAAAAACCAGCCGCCCGCGCCGCGTAAACGTAAACGACGCAAACCGCAACGGGCTTGCCAAATGCGGCGAGGGAGCTGCGGGCCAAATGGGAGCACTAGGCGATGCCAACCCACCCAGAGCGACACACGGGCATGGTCGCAGCTCAGACGCGGGTTAGCAGGATTCATACTTGGTTAGCGCTATGGAAAATTATATTATACATTAAAAAACTGAACCGATTATCGGTTTACCAACCCACAGTGAGCAGCACTAACTCGTAGGCTTTCATGACCAATGTTATTCATAGTGAGGCTCTGTTTACGAGTTAAGGTCATGTGAAAAAGGTGTGTAAGTGAAGCGCCCACGTCGATATGCCGGAGCAAACGAGCGAGCACATTTTGAAGTAAGTGACTAAATGTCCCCAGGCACCCTGCGATGGACTGGCGTCCCATCCTTGGTGTTCCCCTGCCTTGCGCCCTGTGTCTGCCGGGATAGGCTCCGGCTCACCGCGACCCTGTACAGGATTAAGCGGTTTCTGAAAATGAATGAATGAATGAATGTTGCATGTGCTCGCTCGTTTGCTCTGGCATATCGACGGGTGCACTTCACTTACACACCTTTTTCACATGACCTAAACTCACAAACAGAGCCTCACTATGAGTGACCAGCACGTTGAAGTTCAAGTCAAACAAGACTCACGAAGCCAAGCGGTGTGGGGAGCTCTTCACCAGTGTTGGGTCGATAAAGGGCTGGAAGTTTACAACACTTTCTGTATGGTTCATAACCAATCACTTTGGAGCAAACCGTGCGATTTGATTGCTCTTGCGTGCCAATCGGTGCAACTATTACAAAAACTGAACTGGATTTGATTACCAATTGTTTGACATTTGAAAGTAACAACTGATTTCGAAAACTGCTATGAAAAATCAACAATGGGTTAAAACTCTAAATTTTAGGATTGCTGTTGGATTAAACAAGAAATTATCTTATTTAACTGAAGCTGCCTTAAATTACAAACCTGTGTGACATTGTTATGCAATCACCCACAGG
>JAZEWU010000020.1:1257372-1267449 GCA_036362915.1 Geotria australis | reverse complement strand
CCCACTCACTCACTCACCCACCCACCCACCCACTCACTTACCCAGCACGGCCACACCGAGTCGTGGCACCCTGCTGCACAGGAGGGTTCTGCCGCTTCATGTTGGGGTTTAAGCCAAGTTGCTATCAGCCACTTACGACGGTGTGTTATACAAGTGGGAGAAAACCGACGCGCCCGGAGACAGCCCCACGTGCGCGAGGAGTCAACAATACAGTCATACCCCGCCCTACGTCAATAATTGGTTCCAAAATCCCTGACGTAACCCGGTTTTTTGACGTAAATGCCTTAAAATGCCTTAAAAATGCCTTAAAATGAGGACAAACACCGTAAAACTAGCGTAAATAATTCGCGAAAGAATATAACTATCGCTAAACCTTAAAGAACACTAAAAACACATTTTAGTAATATTCTTTATGATGTAGGTGACGTTGCTGAGTGACGTAACGTCGGACGAAATGACGTTCGCTGAACTGAAATTTACTCTAGAAAAGTGCCGTAAAGGTGAATTTGCCGAAATGACGTAAAGCGGGGTAGTACTGTACTTCCGTACAAACGGAGACAGATGGAGGTTAGACAACTTGCTGTACTGCCTTCGGGCGAGCCAGGGTTGTGGCACCTTGTCGGCCACGGGAAAGGAGTTTCGCAACATCTGTGTGTGACCCACCAACCCTCGCTGCTGCCTCCCATTGCAGCAGCAGCGGAGCCTCCAGCGCTCGGCTCCGTGCAAAATCCGTTGGACCCAACGCCGTTGCGCGTGGTGTGGACACGCGCGGAGGATGAGAGACCGCGGGACCTTTAGGGCGTTTAGGCAGTTCCTAGAAGTCGTTTTCAAATCAGGAGGGGCGAGGGGGGACCTTGAGTTGCTGCATCTGTAACTCGGCGGCCCAAGTCAGAGCAGGAAAGCGGCCAACAGTGGATCTTTCGAGTGAAAATACGACGACACGTGTTTTGCACTCGCTTGTCCTTGAACCGGATTCATTGGCCGCTGGTTTGGATTTCACGGAGCCCTGGGGTGCTCCGCACGAAGGGCCCCTTATAAACAGCACAGTCTCTTCCTCGACTAGCGACATATGCGACTTACGACCACCCGCATTTACGGCGACCCGTCCCAATAACCCTGATATATTATTTTCGAGTCCCCGACGGTTGGTCGTAAATTCTGACGACGACCGCCCCAGCTGCGGTACAACATGTTGCTGATTTTCCGTTCTCTGTTGTTGTTATGTCGTTCTCTCCGCAGCCCTTTGTGACCCTCGGGTGAAAAGCGCTCTATAAATGCTATTATTATTATTATTGTCTGGGTTTCAGTCTGCGTTTAGGTGTCTAGCAGCTGGTTGTTATTGTTTACGAACTGTTATAAGGGTAGTTTCGACGTACGGCCAAATCGACTTACCAAGGGATCACCGGGACGTAGCCCCGTCGTAAGTCGAGGAGAGACTCTAAAGTATATTTTGATCGAGTATATGCTGTTCCTCTACCCGATGGCCGCTGAGCAAAGCGCCGGCTCATTGTGTGGAGCAGTGTTCCTCCAGGCCCGCCATCTTAGGGGACGCTGGCAGATTTTTTCCGCTCTTAAGATTGCCAGTTTCACGACCTTTCAGTATATTCGAAGCAGCCTTATTAATTAAATTTGTGTTGCTTTGGTTTTTATTGGTTGTTTTTTTTTTCTTTCGTTGTTGACATGCCGTTCTCTTCGCGGCCCTTATGCAGCGCTTTGTGACCATCGGGTGACAGGCGCGCTATAAAATGCTATTATTAATACTTCACCAACCGCGGTCGGGGCGAGTCGGTGACTCGGGGAGGACGGGAGCAGAGCAGATCGCGACGGAGCAGCGAAGCCCGTGCCGACAGCACGTGGCAGGCACGGCGGCTGGGCGCCCATGCGAGCCTTATCCCGGCTTATCTCTTGCCTCGCTCACCGCGGGATGACGGCACGGGGCTGTGTGCGGGGAGATGTGGCCACAAGCTAGACCGTGAAGCTTTTAAAAGCTTTTAAGCTGCCTGAACGTTACCATTTGGTGCCTGGAAATGACTACCAAATGGAAAAAAGCATACTTATTGCCTCTGTCATCGCACGCTGCCTCCTCTCTCTTGACTATAAAATTGGGTCAAATGGGCCGCGTCGCCAGCGTAGGAATTGGGTCATCGGTGAATTTGGGTCAAACGGACTGAACCATCGCGGTGGAACTGGGCCAGACGGGCGCTTCCACTGCTGCGGGAAGTGGAGGCGTCTGGATTTCCCCCGGATGAAAACATGTAAACAAATGCTCGTTCATTCTTTGTTGAGGTTATTAAAAAAATTATAATCCCTGGTTGCGGTCGTCACAGCTATCCTTTACTGGGCAAACGTGACAGCTGTCGGGAGAAGAATGACATATCAATGCGGTACTTTAATTGCAGGAATAAAAAAAAACCCCAAATATAAAACAGGGCAGAGCAGCGTTCTATTTTAATATTTTATTTGTAAAGGTTTTTTGCATAAATACAATGCTTTTTAACTAAATAGCAACAGCTTTAGCATAATAACAGCGCACTTTTCTGTACAGAAATATAATTATTTTCCATCATTAGAATTCACAATAAAACAACATTCAAGAGCGACTTTCCGCAGGCTCTCCCCGTCAAGACGACCGCCACGCGACACCATCACAGCCGTTCCCGGCAGAGCAGCCTGCCTGCTTCAAAACAACCCCAGCCACCAAAGCCACCCACGCACGCACGCACGCAGGCAGGCAGGCCCCTTGGGCCCCCGTGAGACCACACCACCACCACCACCAGCTCAACTCGTCGCCTACACCAACCCCCCATCGTGTAGAATCAGACACCCGCGCCAACCACCCAACCAACCCTCCCCCCCTGATTCATCTCCAGCCACAGGGCCATCGCGACGAGCCCCCCTCCCCCCCTACACAAAACAATCGCCGCTTTCTCAGCATCCCTTACAAAGACTCGCTTCGCGCCCCCCCGGGATTTTCAATCCACAGCTCGCACGAACAAAAAATATAGCCGGCCCCTCCGTCCCTCCTCCGCAGTGCAATCTTCCCGATTAAGATGACCCGTGTTGCGCGGCCGGGTGAGCGGCCAGCGCGCACGCACTCACTCTCTCTCTCCCGTCGCTTCGACCCCCCTAATCCATCCACAAGGCACATGTAGAGCACAGTTACCGTACTCGCGAGTGGCGAGCACCTTTCCCCATGCACTTCTCTGTCTCCACCGCTAAGGTCGGACTTTGACATCAGCCCTCTTGTTGGAATCGCAAACAGCCCGGGGTGAGATACACATTTTATTTTTTTTGGGATTGTTTTTGAGCAGAGCAGGCCATCGTCGTGCTCGCTAACCACGCGCCGCGAACAGCGGCCCTTCCTTCCTCGTTCCCAGCTCCCAACGCGTGCGCCCTCTGCCCTGCTGCCTTCAAAGAACACTGCGATAAAACAAAACTGAACAGAAAAATGAAGGCGACGATGAAATGTCATGTCATCATGTTGTCATTTTGTGTTTTTGTTACAACGTGCCGGGGCCGAACGCAACCCCTCTCTGCCCCTCCGCTCACCCGCCCCCACAGTCTGGCTTTGGATTCGCAAAATAACAACGATCGGGGGGGGGGCTTAACAATGAACGAACCCAGACCTCTGACCTGTGCCTAGGCCGGATACTCCCGCCAAAGCCGGGCCCCAAATGTGAGCGGTCGGAGAAGCGGGACGTGAAGCCGAGGGCGAACCCGCGTGAGGCTGAGCGCGCGGGAGAGATGGGCGCGCGCCCGGGATCGGCGATCACGCCGCCACATTCACCGTGACTCGAGAGGACCGCAGGTTGCCGGGGCAACCGGCCATCATCGCAGCTAGCGTGGCGGCCTCCTTGCTGCCCCGGGGCCCTAACGAGGCCGGGGGGGGGTCGGGCACTGACCCCACCGACGGCCGTCCGAGGGTCCCGCGGCGGATCGGGGCGAGGACCCCGGCGCTGCGGGCCGGTGCGGGGCGCGAGGTGTTCGCGCGGCTGCCCTCGTTTCGGACTGACCTAGATCCGGCGCTGGGACAGACTCCTCCACACGTGGCCTGAAAACTGTGGCCGGCGTGGAAGACAAACGCTTAAGATTTGTCGACGCGACGCCTTGGCGCGACCGGCCGCCGGCGCTCGGCCAGACGAGGCGTGGCGAGCTCAGCACTTTCGCGGGGTTTGTAGTTATTTTTACATCTAAGAGAGAAAACAAAAATGAAACAATGTTTTAAAAAAAACGGAACTAAAAAATATATATGCGACGAAAGCAATATGCGAAATGCAAAAAAAAGTCTCCAAACCTTTTGAAGGAAAAAAATATAACAAAAAAGCTAATTTTGGTAACGCATATGGATCGATGAACACAAACCACAAATACTTTGTGTAGTGAGCACCCATTGTAAAGTTTGTCGTTATTTCAATAAACCAGAGAACCAATGCTCAGCGAAGCCTGCAGTCACATGCCTAGCTTTTAGAGAATTCTCTTTCCCAAAACTGAGCCCAGCAGAATTTGAAAAGAAATTTGACATTATCGCAATCATTCCGATCGCTTAGGAATACCAACGGAAACACGGCCCAAATCGAGAGGAGCGTGTGACAGGTCACGTACGCGCACAGTTCTTCTCTCAAAGCCACTGCTGGATGACCGACGGCCTAAACGACGGGCGCACTCAGTGGCCCGCCGCGACCACAGCGACCACCTACCGCCCTCCCGACCTCCTCATGCAGGACTCGTACATTCAACGTTGTCGCATCGGGGTCAGGGTCGGGGTCAGGGTCGGGGCCTGACTGGCCCGAAGCCGGAGAGGCGGGGAGGTCGTGAGATTTGAGAGTAGCGAACGTCTGTCGAGATTTGAGAGAAGCGAACGTCTGACGCGACACGGCACCGGAAACGCTCGCTCCCCTCCGCACGGCGGACTCGCGTCGACAACCGGCGCGGGCTGTCGACGCGCGTAATACTTAAACCTGGGCTCAGTGTTGAAGAGAACTTCATATTATATTCTGTAGTAGATATATAATTATATATAATTTCAAGTTAATGCTGTTGGCCGAGTAAAACACATTTCATGTAAAAGCTCTTCACAGACTATCTACAGCAATACCCTGTCAACACAACATCTCGGATGCTGTAAAATGCAGACATTTGTACAAGTATTCACACAGTGGGGTCGAGACGACCTCCGATTCACATCTGCCCGAGCCGGTCCCGGACGGCGCCCTTTCCAAACGCGCGTCCCCCCCGCGTCGCGCGCCCCTCCGTCGCCGCGCGCGACCGCGGCGGTCTCGGCGAGTGTAGTGTTTGACACGGTGGCGGCGGCGGCGGCCGCGCACAGCCGGGAAGAAAGGTCGCGCGCGAGCGCCTCGTTACCGATTGAGCATCCATTTTCCTAACCGCGCGATCTCGTGCGTGAGCTGCCGGCTAAGCGGGCCCCGCGCTCGCCCGCGGGAATCGTCGTCGCGCCGCTCGGCCAAAAGCCGCTGGGTCGAAGCCGCCTCGAACGCCGCGGCCGAAGAAGTCGGGAGAGCCGCCGGAGGGTTCGCCGCCTGTTCGCCTCGGGGCGTCGAGCGGAAATGACGCCGAGCCTCGGAACGATCGACCGCGCAAGCGGCGGCCTCCGGCCTCGAGCGGGAAGAGAATCGGCTTCGCTCCCGCGAGCGGCCCGCGCCGGGCGGCCGTCGGCGAGCGGCGCGACGAACCGGCGCGGGCGCGGGGCCGCGCGGGCCCCGCTGAGCTCCCCGAGCGAGCGTCGTCGGCTCGCGCCGCGTTCCGTAAGGCGTACGACGTTTCGATCGGCGTGCCGCGAGCGTCGGCAAGGAGAGAGACGCTCCCAGCACGCGGGGCGACACGTCGTTCCGCGTGACGGACGGGGCGCGACGCGAGCCGAAAACGCTCGGGGAGCCGAGCGGCACAACCGCGAGTAAGCTACGGCACGCGTCCCCCGGCGGGGTTAGCGCACAAGACAAAGACGACGCGACCGCGAGGCTGGGGTCCCGCGAACTTTCCCATTACAGCTTTGACCCCTTCAACAACGGATTCATCATCGCCTAGCAATAAATTACTCTCGAACGTATCACGTAAAAAAAAAAAATCCCACAACAATTAGAAAAAAAAAATTAACAAATGAGAGGGAGTTTTGGATCGCAGTGAACGAGTGCTGATGCAGGACCCGTGCCCTCCGAGCGGCGCCGTCCCGACGCTACCGCGACGCGCCCCGACGTCATCGCGCGACCACTCCTGGGACGCGGCTGATGGTGGTGACACTAAGTGAGGAACAAGCCCGGCCTGGAGTCTCACTCCAGCATTCAGTAGTGTGAGAACTGGAACGACGATTACACAGAGCGAAACCGATGGACTGACGCTTTGGGAACAGCAACCCAAGGGTCGTTAACAACGCAAGCGCAAGTAGGAACCGCGGCTAAACGCGCCACACTCGGACCTGTGCAACGCAGCAACAATCCGAGCCGAGTGTTAAAGTACAAAAAACAAACGCCAGCGAACACACGGAAACCTCGACTTTGTACACGCACAGAACGAGCATCAAAAACACTTTCCCGAGAATGTCTTGATTAAAGCGTAATAACAATAATTATTATTCCTGCTTGCTTTTTTTTTACTTTTCTCACGTTTTTTTTGGAAAATGTTTCTTTAGTAATAATAATCGATAATCATAATAATCATTATATACAATTGAGATACATTTTATTTTATTTCGGCATCATCATCATTATTATTTTTCATTATAAAAATACAGTACGTACAATTGTAAGTGTTCACGTGACGACAAAAGTAGAGAATTATTCTTTTAACAAAACCCTGAATTATTCTTGCAGAATTTTTTTTTCACTTTTATTTTTTACGGGCAAGAGTTAAATGTTCTCATCATCATCGTCGTCGTCCTCATCGTTATTATTAAAGCGGCAAATGTACACTTCAGCCCGGGCGCTCACCGCTAAGTGGCAACCCCGACTTCTTCAGGATGGTCTGACGTGGGGGCGCCGGGAAGTCGATCGATACGAGACCTCCCCGCCGGCTCCCACGGCCAGCTATGGCTCAAAGTTACCGCACCGACGCTCGCCGCCGGGACGAGGCGACGGCGCGCTCGGCGGCCGCCCCCTCGGCACCACCGCGCCCGACGCGGGGTCCCGCGCGCCGCGGAAGTTGTCGCCGAGCGATGCCGCGACGGGGACCGACCGATGTGGGGAGGGGGGGGGGGGGACGCGTGGGCGAGGGGGGTCGAGCACCTGCCGGCCCACCGGCCCCTCCGCCCCGCTACACGAATGGCTTCTCTACAAGTACGTCGACGCGGCGCGATTGGGTCTCTCGTGCCCACCACCCCCCCCCTTGTGTCCACGCGCGAAGCCTTCTCTCTCCCTCTCGCTCTCGTTACCCTGTTTACGCTTGTTATTTCATTAAGTTACGTATCGTTCCCTACTTAACGCTATTATTATTATTATTATGTCCGTGTGTTTAAATTACCGTTGCGTTTTAATCACTACGACGACGTTAAGTTAAGAGACGTGAGCGGAAAAACCATGGCGTGAGGTCTGTAGGTAGGTTCGGGTTATTTCTGAGGTTCTGCCACGCTGCCGCCGCTGCCGACGGCCGCGTTTCAAGTAGTTCTGTATCTTAAGCGTTCTGTATCTTAAGCGTTCTGTATCTTAAGCGTTCTGTATCTTAAGCGTTCTGTATCTTAAGCGGTCACAGATGTGGTTCCGAGGGCTCGGGTGCTCTCCGCAGCCGTGTTTAAAACCCCGGGAGCGTGGCGGCTCCCGGTGCAGGTGAGGTATCTTATTGTTGTTGGCGGCGGCGGCGGCGCTCGACGGTCTGCTGACCGCGCGCGCTGCGCCCGCCGCCGTCTTCATCGTCATCCTCCTTCTCCTCCTCCTCCTCTCCGAATCGCGCCACGAAATCTAACTGGTACGCTCCCAGCTGCGAATTTCCCCAAAACGTTTAGCGAAATGCGTTTCGATGAACGGGTAGTTCTGGAATGGACCTACGTTATACCCACCGCGACGGAGTGTGTGTGTGCGCGCGAGCGAGCGAGCGAGAGTTTGTACAAAGATCCCCTCCCCCCCCCGTACAGCCCGGAACAGAGCTCCGTCGGGGCGAGCGCTGTCGGCGAGCACCTCCGTTCGGGTCGACGCGGCGCACGAAGGAGGTGGGTGACCAGCACCGAGCCGGGCCGCCTTCGTCTCCCAAGCGGCGACGTCGACGCACCGTGTACGCGCGCACGCCCCATATTCGCAAATACGCGTTCGTGCGTGTGTATATGACTTATACTCGTTAGCATAGTAGCTTTCAATTTTGCATAAGAAGATGTTTGTAAAATTTGTAAAAAATAACATCAATTAAAAAAGGAGGAACACCGTGAGCTGCCCGTGTCGTGGGGCGAGAACGCGAGTAAGGCCATCGCACCCGGCTGGAGATCTACGGTACAGGTGTACGGTACGCGCTGCGGCGGCTGCTGCTGCTGCCGTTGTGAATGAAGAGCAGTTTTGAAACACGCGGGTGTGCGTCCGCACGGAGGAAACAACGGAGAAGCGGCGACGCCGACCGACTGTCGCGGGGCGCGTGGAGGAGAGCGTGGGGGCGACCCCCGGCGGGAGGGCGCACCGCTCGCGGTCCCCTCCGCGTGCGGTGCTGCGTCGCCGCCGCCGCAGCCGCCGGGCGTCGCGCCGCACCCGCACGCGAGTGTCGCTAGAACTTAAAGTGCACCAGTCAAAACGTGGAGCGGCTGATTGTCGGATTGCGCAGAGGTACAACAGCTTCTTCAACATCCAGCGTCTGTCGGGAGCCGCCGCGCTCCCCCCGCCCGCCTCGTCCCCGGCCGCCGCCGCCGCGATTCATCGCTCCGATCCCTCGATTCTCAAAACCGATTGTTCGCTGCACCGCCCACTAAGAGCCATCTTTGGACGATTGCACCGGACGAGCCTTTAGAAGGCCGCCGTAGGCCCAATTGAACGAGCGGCGCCACCGGTGCGCGCGCGGGGCGCCGGCGAGCGGCCTTCGCGCCGGGAACGCCGGCGCGACGCGGGGCGCTGGCGGGCCTGCCCGCGACGCGGGGACCGACAGGCGGAGGAGCGAGGAGGAGCGCGACTCCGCGGCGACCTCTGGCGCGTGCGGCGGAGACGCCACGACGAGCGGGACGCGCCCGACGATGGCGGAAGGGGAGCGGCGGGGGGGGGGCGTGAGGGGGTTTGTCACGGAAACGAGAAAGATTGGGCGGTAAAAGCGATTCACGCGATCTGGTGTTTTTTTTCTGCTTTCGAGGAAAAAAAAAACCCAATTCTGCTGCGGCGTCAAATTAAATTAAATGAGACCTCCGCCGGTTCAGCTTTCGCAGGCAGGGAGCGATCGCCTCAATCACCGCCCAACGACGAGCAGTTTCCCAGCGACGGGGTTAGTCAGGGACCGCGATTTAATCAGCCGGCCCCATCTGCTGCCTCCGCCGTGCGGCGGCGGCGCCCGCAGGCTGCGCGCGGCCGTCGCTGTCGCGCCGAGCGAGCGCTGCCGCTCACGACCTCCGTGACAAATCGGCGGGCGTGCGCCCGGGACGCGCTCCTGCCAGCGGCGCCGACCGACAGAATAAACGTTGGGCCTTGGGGAGAAAGCGGTGAGTGAAGAGCGAGCAGCCTCGAGGAGGAGGAGGAATGTGACGGAGAAGAACCTGAGAGGGTAGACATCCTGACAACAGGTCGCTCCTAACGGAGGAAACATCGACACAAAGCAACGAGAACAACGGTAATCATCGTGAAGTAACCGTGAAGAGAAGACGGATTTTGTTGGGCGAGTGCACGAGATCTGAAAACTGAAACGGTTCGGAGTTCCACAGAGAGGTCCCATCGTTCGTGAAAATCGCACGGACTTCGGAGCTTCTGTCGATGACGATTCAATCGATCTTCAATTCCTTCGGTGTCATCGCGGCACCAGCATCACGCGCAGTTCGTCTCGCGCGAGTCTTTGTTGCCAAAGCGTCCGCAGTCGGTGTGTTTATTACGGGTGCTGCCGTTGCTACGCTTCGTTATTGACGCCGGACACGCGGTGCAGGCCGCGCCGGCGGACCCCGGACGCTCAGCACAAGGG
>JAZEWU010000020.1:1242933-1256872 GCA_036362915.1 Geotria australis | reverse complement strand
CTGTAATTTAACATCGCGCTTCGAAGAATCGCAAAGAAGAAGAAGTGTCTTCCTGCACAGACAAGTATGGGGCGGCGTTCATCTCTGCGCCCGAGTCAGTAGTGAGGTGAAGCCTCTCCATTTGGCAACTATGGGTGATTTCCTGAGGTGGGGCAGTGTCACGGGGCGGCACGGTGGCGTAGTGGGTAGCGCTGCCGCCTCACAGCAAGAAGGCCCCGGGTTCGAATCTCGGCTCGGGGG
Organism: Geotria australis; assembly: GCA_036362915.1. NCBI lineage: Eukaryota > Metazoa > Chordata > Hyperoartia > Petromyzontiformes > Geotriidae > Geotria > Geotria australis. The sequence continues at coordinate 1,256,632 of JAZEWU010000020.1, read as the reverse complement.
CCTTTCTGTGTGGCGTTTGCATGTTCTCCCCGTGTCCGCGTGGGTTTTCGCCGGGCTCCGGTTTCCTCGCACCGTCCAAAGACATGCTGCCAGGTTAATTGGCGTACTGACTAAATTTCCCCCAGGTGCCCTGCGATGGACTGGCGTCTCATCCTCGGTGTTCCTCTGCCTTGCGCCCTGTGTCTGCCGGGATAGGCTCCAGCTCACCTGTACAGTGTCACAGTGATTATCGCACTGCAAGATGAAGCCTACGACCTGAATTTGGTTCCTGAACGTAGTTAACATCAGTGGGGATATGTCTGAGCCGGGCTTGCCCCATACCCCTTTACCAACTCACATTGTCCGTTGTGGAAAAGTATGGGTCCATAAACCCCCACGACTGACACAACCTGGAGACCTTCGTTAAACAGTGGATTGACAGGGCTGTGGATGACTTTCCCTCAAAAAGTGGTACGTCAATTAATATAGCATTATATAGATGGTATGAGGTAGTGTTAACATTGAAGTACTGTACTGTATTATATTGCTACCATGCCTCTATGCGAGTTCTTGTCTGTTTACATTTTAGCACAATTGTCACCCTATACCTGTTTGTTTTTGTAACTTGATTATGGGGATCAAGGTAGAAGCATTCACGTCGCGATCCCTGTCAAGTAATACTTGGTATTACCTGCAAATTCTACCAAACACTTCGAAGCCGAGGAGCTGAAAGACAACGATGTCCAGAAGCTCAACAGACGCCAGAAGCCCCTCAGGCTGGAACAAGAAGAGAGGCCAATGCCCGCCGCCTTTAAGGCCAGCACTGACTGTTATATCTCTAAATGCTGAAGGGCTGTCTGCGACTAAAGAAGAACTTGTTGCAATGGGAAACAACTGTCATATAAAACCATGACGCTTCGAAGAATAGAATCGGAACTTGATTATGCTGCTTGGAACTTATTATTTAACATTGATTTGCTTGCCCAATATTTCCGTTTCTCATCTGACACAGTTGTTTTTGCGCCATAATTTGCCTCATTGCTGAACTTTGACTTGTTTTCATTTTGTCGTCCAAGATACCAATGACACTCTTGCATATGACACTGTCCTGGTCTCTTGATTTCTCACCTGGTTGAATAAACTTGACTTGGCAGGTACATGATGCGTCAGACCAAAGCACAGCACGATGAGTGGCTGAAGCAACAAGCAGCGGGAACCTCTGAAGAAATGAACTGGAAGGCTCTGCTGCCAAACGCGAAGAGCGAGCTGCTGCTGCAGATGATGTCATGTGTACAGCTCGCCAGCAAGCAGACGGATTACAGCAAGGTGCAGGAGCAACCCTGAGGCCTCAAGTGGCTACGTGTACATGTGCAGCCCTTGGCAATATACTGCTGGATCAGGACCGTCCCACACCGTGCTGATCGTGGGCTATTAATTGAACAAACTTCACGCAATGATAATCGGTGCGTCAAGCATGAGCATAGAATTACAGAACAAGGAATTTTGCTGCAATGCCCTCTGCTGGCCACATCATGGCCTGGCAGCCTATTACCAGGCTTAACCGACCTCGGGTTTGACATAGGATAAGATAGGACACATTCTGGGTGATTTTGTGACAGGCTCTGGTCGCTTCAAGCGTGATAATACAAAATGGATGTCAGAGATTGCTCTTTGATATCTACTCACTGGGCCGTTTTTTTATTTAACATGAAGGCACGTGCTGCTCCGCGAGAGTTCCAAATACATAACTTCATCTTTTGACATGATGGCGATAGCACAACTCGGAGAAAAATTGGGATAAAAAAATACAAAGGTGTTGTGTGTGTGTGTGTTTAGGTCGTGACGCCAAAGTCTGTCCAAATGATGGTGCAGATGCTGTCTGGGTCCAGAGTGGACTTTGAGGAAATTTTAGCCTCTGAGCTGGCCCTGCTGCAAGTGCTCCGTTATAATATCCACCGTACCTCGCCACTCTCACATGTGGAAATACTCCTCGAGGTCCTCGGTGAGCGTATGCATTATCACCTGTGTATACAATGCTTCACATTTCGAATGTAAATTAAATGTAATGATAACATTCAGTGATTTTTGCTAAAACGAGCAGAGGTCGTGGTCATCTCCTGTTTCCAACTGAGCCAGTAGCGGAATTTCGTTATTTTTATGGTCGGGGCCAGTCTCTACATAGCACAACCATTGTTGACTTCACCACAGAGGCGTACCTATTGTATTTATCCTGCAGACATGATCGACTGAATAAACCCCCATCAAGAATGTATTTTACAATCTTCTTATTGCTAGCTATCCGCTCAATCGCTGAGCCATTGGCCGATATTATATATGTGTAGAGAGGTAAACACAGACAGATAGATGTTTATTATTACATCAGAGAAAAACCTGTGCGCTTGCAAGCTCTTTACGGCCTTTCTGCGACACAACAAACATCCACTTTGGCACAATTTTTTCAAATAAGCAGACAACCATATACTTGGATCAGAATCATCGACATTGACAAAAGACTGATGTAGGTTTTCATGGCTCAATTCATGATGGTTGCTCTTCAGAGCTGTTCTTTCGGGATAGCCGTGTCGAGCGGTCTCCCTCTCTCCCTCGCAACGTTTCGCTTCCAACGTGGGAGGCGAAATCATCCGGCGTTACGCCTGATGATGCTGAATCGCATCCATTGAGCTGCGGGATGTTTATCTCTTCAACAACATAGCAAATGATAGGTGCAGATTCCTTTTGATATTGTGTGGGGAATTTGATGTTCGATAGTCAATCGTCTAAATAAAATTTAAGCGTTTTGAGGGCACCATGGTAACATATTTTTTTTGTACACCACAACGCAGGTACATTTTACTGTACTTACATACCTGCTGTAAGAATGCGGGATCATTCAAGCTTGGTCGCATGCCAATTGAGCACCTGTCAAAATATACCATAAATACAAATATCCCTCTGATAAAAACACAAGTGCAGCTTAGCCAATAACAGCGGCTAAGGCGGAGACGTTAGAAGCAGCTCATCACAGTTGCCCAAGATATACCCTACAGCACAGTAGATTAAAAGACCTGGTAATAAACAGAGTTCTGTCAAGGAACCATTCAAGCGTTGTTAATGTACGTCATCATAGAACGCTGCCAACTTGGATGGCTGGACACATCTGCCGCATTCCACTGCAAAGAAGAGTAAAAACAGCCTCTCGTAGATCAGAAAGTGGGAAATGCAAGAAAAGACGTGAATAAGGAGCATGATCCAGACTGGGGACATACAAAGCGACGTGGCATCCTGTTAGGGTTACTTGGGAATGAGCTCCTACTGATGGCACAGGATCGTGATGAATGGAGGCGTTGGGTTGCCTGATGTATCGGTGTCGTGAGCAGGACCATCGTGCTTGGAATAATAATAATAATAGCATTTATATAGCGCCTTTCACCCGAGGGTCATGTAAACATCGCCCAGGTCATGGCTAATAGAAAGACTGTTGCCGTTGGTAGGACACGACAGCACGTTGCCTGTGAAGGCTTTGCGGAGCAACAGCTTCAGGGTGCTGGATCTTGTTTACCTCCTGCGAACCACCGTGTACAATGACCTGTTCACGGCCACTTCCACTGGGGATGTGTCGGACCCAAGTAACGCGACATACAGGTCTTGCTTTTTACCTTGTCGTGTACAGATGTGGCTTTTCCCTTTACTGATTAATTTGATACATACATGCTTAGTTTTAAAAAGAGTGCGAAAAGCAATCAATATGCCCAACATCTGGACCCAACTGACTATTGCCGGCATCCCTAATGAGACTAACCTGTCATTTTCATTTAGAGAACATTTCTGGATGGTGGAAGCAGACTTTGTGCTGTTGGCAGCTGCTGTGATCACAGCCGCTGCGTACTTCAGCTGCTACCCAATGTGCAAGAAGGTATAAACCACTGAAAAGCATGCCGCGGCTGCGATGTGGAAGGGAGAGAGTGCCAGCCACGTTCGTAACACTTTGCTGCACTCAACAGGTGATGGAGCAGACGAGCAGAGCAACCACCATCCCGGAGCAGGACGTGAACAACTTCGCGAAGGTGCTGGTTCAGCACGTGTGGGCAATGCGCAAATATAATACGCGCATTCGCAAACCGGTTATGGGAGATGCAGATCTGCACTGATCAGCTCACGTTCGCCTGTCCTTCCAAATTAATTTGTTGTTAAGATTTTCTCATTCCTATGACAGGGCTGAATTTACAGAGAACAACTACTGCTGACTTCCCCACAAAGTGATACGATACTCAATTTAGTGATACTGGAGGGATGATGGGCTGAATCAACCCCCAACCAGGATTTAAGTCACAGCCTTCTGATTGCAAGCCACTTGCTCTGCCACTGAGCCACCTGGCCGGTTGTCAACATTAATGGTGTCCATTGTTTATTTATTGTTCTTGCTCGTTTATTGTTGTTGATCGTACATTTTTAATGTCAAGAGGTGTAGAATTCCTTCTCTAAACACAACAACGACATTGGGTGTATCTGCCACGTGTTTATTAAAAGCATTACAAATATATACAGGAAAACGTGAAACATTGGACAGTATAGTTTAACATTCCCATGAGCACTTACAGATGTGTTCCTTGTGAAAACACAACAGAGATACTGCTCAGACAAGTGCAGTTTGTGCACTTGGTGAAGGAAAACTAACACTGACCACCTCAGTCCGAGTCATAATTATTCCCTCTGGCTGTTTCAACACCCAAGGCCAGTTCCTCTTCATGTCCTCTTAATCGATCTCCTGGTGATAGAGAATAAGAAAAGACAGCAGATTACTACATCGAACATTCTGTTCACCAAGATGCTTAGGAAGGTACGGTGTTAAAGCACATGTATAATACCGCACCTTTGAACAAATTAGCCTAAATGCACTGAATCTCATAAAATCTCAGATGCTCAGCATGGCTGAGCCTGGATAGTGCTTTGATGGGTGACCACCATGCACGCAGGTGTTCGAGGACAATGTGGGGATATGTTGTTGGTAGCAGAGGGCTGTCCTGTAAAATATATTATACTGTAGTTGTTCCCCCACGGATTTATGCACCATTTTTTCACCAAGCCACATTGAACAGTGTGGCTGTATGATCCAATAAGCCCTATGAACCAGGCACTGTGGCGAGGCCCTCATCCAGCAGCGGACTGACAAAAGGCTGTACGTGCGTACAAAGTGAAATGCCTCAGGTTGATAAATAATGTCATCACTGTGACCTACGGATGAGCTCTGCGATGGCCCTCTGTGTTCGCTTTTCAAGCTTCTCCATCTTCTTGGCCACATCTCTCTTCAAGTCCCTGGACAGCACAAATCTCCTATTAGATTACGGTCCATTTTCGATGTTAAATTATATAAAATATTTGTTATACATGTAATTGCGATGTAATACGTTTTTGCTTACCAGTCCGGTTTTCTAGGAGCAAGGTTGGCCAAATCCTACCGAAAAAAGACAAATTACTTACAACCTGTTCATAATTATTTAGCTTATACAGGGTGATTACCAATTTAGTTTTGCAGTTACAAATGTCAGTGACACATAAACAGTGCATGTGAGCAATACAAGTAAGCCAAAGTCTAAAACATAAGGGGCGATAAACAAGAAGAAGAAAATGGGAAACTGTAATTTAACCATCGCGGTTCGAAAAATCGCAAAGAAGAAGAACAAGAAGCTGGTTAATCTGCCATACCACTTCCTCAATGATTGGCTGAGGCTTTCCAGCTTCCAGCTGATCTTGGACTTTGTCATCAACTGCAAAATAAAAGTAAATGTTTCACAAGGGCTTGTATTTTCAAGGCAAATGTTAAGATGTTTCGCGGCAGATGTTGCTCCACCTGAAACACCGCTTACCTGATGCTGGTTTGGCCTGAGGCTGCTGACGAGTTTTCAACACTTCATCTTCTGGAGTGTAGTTGCGAAGTTTTAATTCTCTGAAATAAAAAAAACCATTGCTATGCATTAAATAATGAAAGATGATACTAACGATCTGGACATACACACGTAAAGAGAAGTAAACATGTCCCACCAAGTCATACCTTGGGCGCAACCGTGAAGAGTTTATCATGATCATTTATAACAAGTGCAAACACGCTGGTCATAAGTTTCAGAGCACATGCACGTTTGATATATGCACAGTCCTGTCAATGCGAGTTTGTGAAAATGGACAGCATAGACAGATGCACGGCCACCTACTTGTGTTTAGTCTCACCCTCTTCGGCAAACCTCTTCTCGTCAGGCTCTCCTTCCTCCTGTCCTTTGGCCTTCACACACACATGCATGCATTGTTGCACCATACTTATTTGCATCTCAGGCCTTCTTAATAAAAAAAATAACTCTCAAATCAATGTCACCTGCATCTGGATATAAAGGATTATATGTACATACAGTATAGTGCATTACCACCACTTTAGTTGTCCGTCATTGTCGCATTTAAATCTAACCTGTTTAATCGTCATGAATGTATAAACAAAGGCCATTCGCTTCAATTATATGACTTGGTCACCACCTTCTAGCGAGCCCAAACCACAATCCAATTAATCTCAATGTGTCCTCATTAAACATGGCATCTCATAAATCTTTAAAGCGCGATGAAGGACACTGCTGCTCTGACAATTACTGCTGCTATCGTATGTGTTGCGACAAAATGTAAACATTTACAGCCTAGAAAAGCGGAGGAAGTACTTTCCCAACCCGCCCTACTACTCGAGTAATAATACTCGTCGGGTGGCCTTTAAAAACATAGTTTTTATGCTCCGAACCAAATATGTGCAAAAACAAATGGTCTCTTACGTTTTATTGTGTGCAATTATTGATGACTTGGTTGAAACCATCAACTCAGTACAATTGAGAACCCGCATTAATGACATAACGATGCCTAGGTTTAAACCCACAATACCAGTGGGCCAGCTCAAGATCTGGCCTCCGGGTGCCACCTTATGCCCCACAAGGTATTTTTCTACTTCTTCTTTGCGATTCTTCGAAGCACGATGGTCAGCCTCTGGACATCGTTGTCTTTCAGCTCGGCCTCGAAGTGTTTGGTAGAATTCGCAGGCAATACCAAGTATTACCTGACAGGGATCGCGACGTGAACACTTCTACCTTGACCCCCACAATAAACATATATCTTATGCGCTTAATATTCTATTATAAAAGGATCGGAAGTGGCTTTGTTCACTTTACACCGACAGGTAGATAAGAAACCATAACATTCTTCAGCGACACATAGCCTTGCACAGAGCCAAATAATCGTTGAGAAACCTATAGACTGACAAACACAGCACCCCGCACCGCGACCCCCACCAGGACAAGCGGTTTAGAAAATGAAATTATTATTAGATGGTGGAAGTTGCTCCAGGGCCCATGCCCACCACGTTACGCCACTAAACCGCAATATGCAATTGCAGTTACTCAGATGCTCTTGGGAGTCCAGGCCCAGCTCCTCGCAGATATCTCATTTTTCAGCGACCCACAGACCCGCTGCTGGTGGAGGGGGGGGGGGCGGCAGCACCATAACAGTGATTCACCGCTAAGCAGAGAGCGAGCTTGGGTGGGGCAAAGGGACAATTTGGTGGCACAAGACAAAGACAACAAAGACAAAGATCCCGCGTATAGCCTTTACAGACTGTTCGGGCAAGTGCCGTTAGCGAGCACCTATGAAGGTCGACACGGCACACGAGAGGGTGGGTGACCAGCACCACGCCCGGCCGCCTTTGTCTCTCTAGCGACGATGTTTACACACCGCACTAGGTACTCATTTGAGGCTGAGTCGACCTAGGGGAGGCCCAGAACCTGTTCGGAAAATCGGCACTGGTGTTGGCCGTGAGCGGGATGCGAACTCCGGTCGCCAGATTCGTAGCCCAGTGCGTTAACCACTGGGCTACCGCTCCCCAGTGGCACAAAGCCCACCCCAACACCCCCTAGCGCGGGTCCTGTACGAAATCGGCCACCACCCAGCTGGAGACCTCTGCAGCCGACTGACTGACTGTTGTCGCCACGAAGTGATGGGAGGGACTGGGGCGGCACCTGCAGCTGCTTGTTCCTCAGAGCCTTGAGCCGCTCCTTCCTTTGCAGCGCGTTCTCCTGAAGGCTCTTGCCACCGGCCGCCGACGCCATCCCCGACGCCACACGTGGCGACTCGGCACCCTGGGCCTCCTGTTCCCGCGTCCACAGCGCGCCCCCGCACAGACCCCGCGCGCGTATCGCCTCCGCTCTTTCCGACGCGAGCGAGCAAGCAAGCGACAGTGAATAGTAACACTAGCGCTTTGTTGGCTTAGTTAGCCCGAGTAAAGGTGCGGCGATGAGGGAATTGTGACAAGGATGTTGTCCGCGACTACTTTGCTGCGGCGCCTCAGCCGAGTGCAGGCCCTGGGTTGAGCCACGTGACCCTGCGGCCGACCAATGGGAGCGCGCCCGCGATCAGCTGACGTCGCATAGCAACGCGGCCTACGCGAGAAAAAGTTTCCAGAAGCGCGCCAGACTTGTTGATATAAAACTTAAAACGGGGGCGACTTGTGAAAATAAAGCAACACACACTCACAAACCTCTAAATTCTATTCCTACTATGAGGTTTGTCAGTGATATGTTATGACCGGGGGGGTTGTCCGGACCTATTTTCTTCAAAACAGTACGAACAATGAATGCATTCCGCTGTCCCTCACGAACCCAGCTGATCAGTGTGGTGAAGTATGGTCAAACCCAGGTGGCCAACATTGTGTGGAGAAGCATTCCTCAAACAGTGGACAGACAAAAGGGGTGTAGGTTCCAAACACGGCACGTAGGGCCATTCTGATAAATCGTGACACTCGGGTTTTCCCAATTAAACATCGCTGTACAGTTTTAATATTATATTTCCCTGGAGGTTGGACTATGACATCAGTGCGTGTGCAAGTGCTTGTGATTTGTTGTTGCAAAGCAGGATCGTTAAGAGGTGGCGGTGCGTAGGTCAATTGGCCTGCGGACTAAATCGCCCCAGGTAATAATAATAGCCTTTATATAATAATAATAGCATTTATATAGCGCCTTTCACCCGAGGGTCACAAAGCGCTGCACAAAGCTGCGGAGAGAACGACATGTCAACAACGACAGAGCACGGAATAGGCTCCGGCTCATCGCAACCCTGTATAGGATGAAATTGTTTCTGACAACGGGTGGATGGATGGGCGGCTTGGGGGGGCCTTCATCCAGCAGTGGATAGACACACTGATGATGTTGGGTCGGGGCGGTGACGTCATTCTCCAGTGGAGAGGGAAGTTGACGCCCTGAGTGCGGTGCGTTACAAACCATACACTCAACAAGTATCCAACTCCCGTGTGCTTAGACGTTATTCCCCCGACAAACATCAGGGTCAGACGCTGTTAGATATCGTATATTACACAAGAACCCCGGATCGGGTCCTTTAGACATCGTACGTATTAAAAGAAAGTATCAGCGAAAGGAAAGTAAAATTCTCCAGGCAAACGTGCCGATGCGAGATAAGATAATTTAAACTTTTAAAGCCATTGCGCTGTGTTTTTCTATCGGGGCTAGAGTTTGGGTACGTATCAGTACTAGAGTATATAATCCATATGGCTGGTATGCTCATCAGAGGTATGTTATGTGAACCAACTTAATCAGCTATGATTAAATGAATTATGAAATGCAAATCAGAACATAAAACGATTGACTCATTACATATATATGTGTATTATGGAATATAAACAAACTGAGGCAGATCTATTTGTAATATACGCACATTGGTCTGAATATGCCAATCAGCATTAGGGTTTCTAAACTCATTGAGCCGGGTATTCTTATCCGAACTAGCCTATGTAGATATTTGGGACGGGTATGCTTATCTGACTTATGCTATCCAATGCAACTGAGTGGGATATGCGGATCAGAGCTAGGGAATGTAGATCCGCCCCGGTGCGGGCGGGGAGCGGGAGTGCGGGGAGTTGGTGGCGGCAAGAGGCGGCAAGAGGGGGAGGCGGAGAGAGGCGGTGCCGGGGCCGCTGCTCGCCGACACACAAGCAGAAGCCGCGATCATCATCATCATCGTCAACTTCCTCGCCGTGGCCTCCCCACCCCCCCCCGACCCATGATGATGATGAACGCGATGCCGTCGCGGCCGTAAGCGTTGCGGCGAGTGGCGGGGGCCGTGATGGCCTCACAGGAGCGACTCTACGAGCTGTGGATGCTATACTGCACCAAGGTGAGGCGACAGACACCGGCCAGGAAGAGAGTGTGCAACAGGCCTTATTCACCTCGTCACCTTCACCCTCCTCCACGTCTTCACCGCCACTTCGCAGTCTCCGAACACAACTTTCCACGAGTCTTCTATCACCACTGTCTACTTCTCCGCTGTCCTGAACTCGTTGAGAGCGTCCTCACGCCGCACTTGCTCTCCTCTCCACCTCGTTCACCTCATCGCCACCTCCGCGTCTTCACCGCCACTTCACGGAGTCTCCAAACGCATCAGTGTCCGTGGTCTCCGCTTACACTTACTCCCTCACACTCCTTCAACTCCGCGCGTTCTTCACCACCACCACCACCAACCTCATCACGTCCACTCCTTCATTCCTTCCCTCGGTGCCTTCTTGCCTGAGTGGGCGAGTAGGACATGTTTTGCCGGATCAGTTAACAAGGAAGCAGCCGCAGCAGAAGCGTATGGAGAAGCAGGGAGGGGAGCGGCAGCAGGAGGAACGTGAGCTCGGACAGTAGCAGCAGGGACAAGCGACAGCAACAACGAGCAGCAGCTGAAAGCAGGAAAACAAGCGGCCGGAGTTGACGTTCGTCGGTTTTAGCAGCGGAGTTCATTGAAAATGCAAGGGGCTGTGTAAGAAAATGGGAAACTGTAATTTAACCATCGCGCTTCGGAGAATCGCAAAGAAGAAGGAGAAGCAGCGGGCAAACGCAACAGGGAAGCAGCAGCAGGTCAGCATAGCGAGAGAAGCAACAGGCAGCAGCAGTCGCGGCAATGAGCGGCAGTGCGAGGCAGAGGCGAATGAGGCGGAGAACCAAGGAGCAGTAGTAGCGAGGGACGCATCGGGGACAGAAGCGGCGAGATACAGGCGGATGCCTCGCTTTTCCGGGTTCCATGGCCTCGCCGCGGTGTGGAGAAACATCCTGGGCGCCGCTCGCGTCGGTTTGACCTTCGATTCAACGTCAAATATATAGGTAGATGTTAGATGTTTATTATTACGGCAGAAAAAATACCCAGTGAGGTTGCAAGGTCTTTACGGGATTCCTGCATTGACACAACAAACGAAAATAAATAATTAATAAATAAAAGTATAACACATTGGCCAAACAAGAAAACACATTTACACACAGCATTGCACAAAATTGATCGAATTAAACCAGTAAACATACAGTTATGCATTGCGATGGGAAAAACTAAAACATATTATGGGTAGCTTATTCAACATTGAGAGGGAACAAAGTGCAACATTTGCAACATTTTAGAGGGGAGGACAAACCTAACAGCCTCTCGCCCATCACCTGGTCTACTCGATTACCTATCCTATCCCTTCATCACTTATCCTATCAGAGCCTCGTCACCTTGGCCGACACAGGGGAGGCCACAGGTGTGCCGAGTCCTACTTGCTTCCTGCTCGCGTTCCCTCGACTCCCACATATGACACTCCGACCAGACTACTGCTTGGGCTCTCGAGTCTAATCTCCACACGAGACCCTGGGTCTCAACTCCAGGTGACATTTGGACATTCAGGTCTCACCTTCACATGATCTCAATGCGGCCCTGTACTAACAAGTCTGTCGTGTTTGGTAATGCCAGACAGGGGTTGAGCCCGGGTAGTTCTTGCGAAGGACGAGCACCACGCACAAACATGTTGTCACAGGGCTGCGGGGATATGTGGTGGTTGGTGGTGGAGGTGCAGCAGCGGGAAGTGCCGCAAAAACATTGTACTGTACTACGCCACCACGTCTATGCTCTTGGCAGTGACCAGCTTGGTAAGGTATTGTCACGTAACCCCACGCCAACAGGTGCGACGTTGGGAGACCCTGTGCAGTGTACCCCATGGGGTCGGTACATTAGCGGTGAACTCCAACTTAGTGAGCGGACGTTGGGGCTGAAAGGTCGTGGTCGTTGGCTGTGCGCGTGACTCGGTGTCGGTGCTGAACAACAGGTGGGCTGCTGTGTGGGTGCACAGGTGAGCGGGGATGCGGCATCGATGTTGTGTATTGTTAAGAAATTGTTCGTCAATATTTACTCAATGGCAGCAAACATGTCCTGACTTGTACTGGCAGCAGCCTGCTCGCTGCTCGCTCTAAGCCCGGGATGGACACTCTTCGGTGTACACCAAGTCTTTTTCAAGTTTGCCAATATTTCCCCATTAACATGTAATTAGGTAAATGGGAATACCTGTAAATGGTAAGAGTGGATATTATGGAGAATTTGAAAACTGCAGTTGTACGGTAGAGTATTCTGATTATTGCGTTGTTAAAAAATGCACATGTACAGCACTTTGGTCAATCCACTGCTGGATTAGGGCCCATGCCTTACCACGCCGTTCATTGATGACGTTAATAATACGAATAATAAAGTTGTAGAACGTGGTGGTGGAGACATAGAAGTACGGTACAAGTGTGGATGTTGGTGCACCGCCCTCTGCTGAGCACCACCATAAGCCCAGGCCCGAAGCCGCCTATGCCGCCTGTGCCACCCTGGCGTGCACAGCATCGACCCAACCAAGTCACCATCCAGGCTCAACCCTGCTTAGCCTGTGAGCTCTGACGAGATGGGACTCATTCCCGACGAACTGGCTACAGTCTGGGCAAACTTGTAATCGCATTCACGTTTCACTGCTCCCCCTTACCTATCGGCACCTGTTGCAATTCTTGCATTGCCACGCTCGTCAGTTGTGCAATGCCGCGTCTTTACGCGTCACGTGTCGCACGGGCTCCGCGGTGCCTCTGTTGTGCAGGCGTTCGTTACCCGCTGTGAGCGCGGCTGAGGGTCTGCTGCCCGTGTTTTGTCAACACCGAGTGCTGGAGGCGGCTCGGCCTGGCCGCCCCGGCCCGGTTTAAGGCGACCCCACCTGGGCACGTTTGACCCTGAAGCCTGCAGACTGCTGTATGCAGCTCCACGGGGCGTGTGTGAGTGAGTGAATGTGAGTTGAGAGACTGGGAGCCTGCGTATAATAGGAACTGTATGTGTGAGTGTGTAAGAGTTGTGGGGTAAGAGACGTTGTGTTTCAGGAGGCGTGCTGAGATAGTGTTCATTTATTAAAGAGAGATTATAAGTGTGTGTGTGTGAGCGGTAAAGAGAATGTGTGAGAGAGTGTTTGGCTGAGTGTGACAATGTTTGTTTGACAGTGTGTTGTAAGACAGTGCTAATCAGTTTAGAGCCCGGATAGTGCTTGCTTGTTCAGACAACAGACGCAAAAAAAGCTGAGGTCAGTCGAGGAACTCCATTGTTATACTGTACTATGCTCCGGCGTCTATGCGCTCCGCCTTCAGCAGCCAGCCATGGTCCCAGTATCGTGAAGTAGGGTCGCGTAACCGCCCCAACCCGCACGGCCTCGCGAGCCCCTCGCCTGCCAATGCATTGACAAGCCGACGCTGCTTCAGTGAAGTTGTTCTGTCTGGAAGGAAGGCCCACTGGTCCTGTCGTCGACCAAACCGCTCGTGAGTGGGATGGCGAGCGTTCGCTTCCCTGACGAGGTGGTGTTGAAGGATGGACTGTGCAGCCTTGCCCTGCTTGGGAG
>JAZEWU010000020.1:1227793-1242848 GCA_036362915.1 Geotria australis | reverse complement strand
TGGCGAATATCTGAACTGGTCCTGGGTCCCACATAGGTCCACTCATCCTAAAATGAATGCCTGATCTGGTTTATACGCATGGACGCTTGGGAGACAAAGGTGGCCGGGCGTGGTGGTGCTGATACGACTTGCCCCATCAGCCTCTGTGTCCATACACGGGGATCTTCGCCTTTGTCTTAATGTCTGTGAGTGCGAACATCACATTTGTGTTATGACCAGTCGCACAAAGGGACGAGTGAAATGTACCGCAAAGCACTTCTATCCTTCTATGAATTCCTTTGTCGTGTGCGTACGCACTGCGACAATGAATTACGGATCATAATGGCGTGAGTTTCGGCCAATGGGCCTTCCTCAGGAAGGAATGGACATTCCTGAGGAAGGCTGCCTGGCTCAGACATTGGCGTCTTCCTCCTCCTTCCAGCAAGAATCGTTACCTCGCATTGTTTTTAAACAATTTTACCCGTGTGTATGGGGGGGGGGGAATGGTGCCGCAGTGGTTAGCGCACCGCACTACAAACAGCGCCCCTGAGTTTGATGCCTGGCCAGGGCTTAATATCAGTGGTGAGTGAAATCTAAACCGGTCCTGGCCGTCGGCCACCCTTCACCGAGCCATACTGGCCAGCGTGGTGAAGTATGCCCAACCGACCCCCAATGACGGACAGGGTACGGGGAGGGCCTTCATCCTGCAGTGGCCTGATGAAGGCCTGAACATCGCAAATTCCGTGTTTGTGTGTGTGCGCGCGCGCGCGCGCTCCCATAGGTGTGTGGGTGGATGCGGGACGCGGAGCGTCTCGGGTACATTTGCAGCAAGCGTCTCGGCACGTCTCGCGCGTGCTCCTCCTAAATCCAGCGCAAACCACCCTGTGTGTCCCAAACCCTCTCTTCTCCTTCACGTGTTGACTTGCTTCACGTAACAACAACCTCCGTGCAGCCGTCCGTGAACGCGTTGTCCCGGCGAGGGAGCGGATGACACTCGAGATGGGTCCTCCCACTCGCCGAGTGGGAAGACCCACTCGGCGAGTGGCTACAGTCAGCCGCCCCTCCTTGCTCACGGGCGGCCAACTCTCGCTGCCTCGCTTGTGCACTTGCATACGATACTTTCCATCGAGGATGTGGTCTGCGTGACCTTACGGCGCTTTCCATTTACATTGTGATAATATCGCCTGAAAGGGCACAGCGAATTGGCCGAGGTGTTCGGGCGTAGATGTCGGTGCCCTTGTTATTAACGCTCCCACGGGGTCACTTCTTCTTCTTTGCGATTCTTCGAAGCACGATGGTCAGCTTCTGGACATCGTTGTCTTTCAGCTCGGCCTCGAAGTGTTTGGTAGAATTCGCAGGCAATATCAAGTATTACCTGACAGGGATCGCGTCGTGAACGCTTCTACCCTGACCCCTACGGGGTCACTGTGCAACCGGGATTGTGTGTAACGCAAGATATTGTTCCAAAGAGTCCTCGTGCTGAGCGTGAGTGTAGAAAGCGTCCTTCTCTTAAACCAGTGGTCAGTCGATCTTAACATTTTAAAAACATATAGAGATAGTAGGAAAAGCAGAGATTATGTACAGTGGTTGTACTTAAACCTGTGGCGGCCGTGGGTTGCAAACAAGCTGGTAAAGTGTGCAGCAAGCACAGGTGGTGAATACGTGAGTGTTATGCATAGCGTACATTTTTGCGGTGTTGGTAAACTAGAATGTTTGCGGGTACATCTTGTGTGTTGCATTTCCATTCTAAAGGTGACCTTGTGTTTTAAAAGCTTGGAGACCGCCGTCTTAAACCGTCTTCCGAGTGCGCGCAGCTTGCGTGGGCGCTCTTGTGATTCTCGCAATAAATCCGTCCCGTGGTCGGGCGGCAACGCGAGAGACGTGGGGCCGCGCGGCGCTGGAAGACGACCCCGCTCGCGGTGGCCCTTCAGCATTTTTTCAGCCCCTTTGCGCCCAATTTTCGAGCGCGTCGCGTTGCGCCGACAGTCGAGCCAGTAGTGTCTTGGCGCCGGGCGCCGGAACCGGTCGAGCGGGTGGTAGGAGCGCGATACGAGGCAGTGGCGAAGCTGCCCGCTTATCTGGCGTATCCACTCCCCCGTTAGGTGCTCGCGGGCCTCCCGTGGGCGACCGGATCCGCTGCCCAAAGACGTTGCGGGGAGGTTGCCGGCGCGGGACTCTCCGTGCCTGCCCTGTTTGTTCCCGCGCAGTGAATGCGCATATTTCGTACAGTGAGTGGTGGTGTGGCGGCGCAGATGGACAGATTGCGTCGCCTGTGTGCGCCATTACGTGCTTCTTCTTCTTTGCGATTCTTCGAAGCGCGATGGTTAAATTACAGTTTCCCATTTTCTTACACAGCCCCTTGCATTTTCATTGAACTCCGCAAGGTCTTTTGAGCTGCAGAGGTTGGGTAGTAGAGCACAGACAAGGCAGTGTTCCATAGTATGGTCTGCTTCTCCACATTCACAGGTGGTTGGGCCGGTCTTGTAGCCTCATCTGACCAAAGCATCTTTTGATCGTCCCGTTCTAGTTCTCAGGCGGTTGAGTGTCTTCCACTGAATCCATGGTGCTGTGACAGCTACTGTGTGGCCGCCCGGCGTGCGTGTTGTTGGAAAAACACGAAACCGGTTTTGGCGCCCGCGTCGTAAAAAGACCGAGGGTCCCCTTTCGGATTTTCTCCCGAAGTTAAATTGTGACCCGGCTTAGCATTGTCGTGCGTTAACTAAGCAGCTGTCTCTGCAACCCCGTGGCTCGAATGCTTCCAAAGTCCATTTTCAGAATGCCTTGGCTGTGAGGTAAAAAATTCCGGGCACTGTATTTACTACAGCCTTCGTAATCCATTAAATACCATTCCAGAGCGGCCTGGCCAGAGCTAAATCGATTAAGGCAAAACAACAGCCGAACAGCAACAACGTGACTTCACTTTTGAGTGCCTTGGCCTTACAAGAACTTCAAACGCGCTGGGAGGCAATCGTCTGCCGAGCAGCAAAGTGGCACCGTGTTGTGTGCCAGTGCCCTCGGCTTTTTGTTTTAAGTTTTAACGTAGGTATTTACACACAGTGGCGGAGCGTAAACATTACAATGGTGTGTCAGGGAGGGCTGGCTCGGTATGGCCACGTGATTAATGAAAGAGCTATTTTGAACTGCCAAGTCAACTAAGGCGTGTCTTGTCTGCCTCCAGGTAAAGCAAACATCTGAGGCGCTACTGAGCCCTGGGAGAGTGTTTGCGCAATAGAATGAAGATTGACCCAAGTCGGTGGTCAAAGAGGGTAGAGAGGGGGACGTGGATTCGTAACCCCCGTCCACTCAACCCTTCCCCTAAACTAGCTGGCCAGGGGTAGTACAGCAAGTGGGTTCGTGAACCCATCTGTGCAGAACTGTGAGTGTTGTTTACTTGAATGCTCGGTGGGTTTTTCCGCGTACTTTTCTCACCGCGCCAAAGAACTCCTTCCAAAAGATTTGGTCAAACATCCCAATGAAGATCTCTCCTTAAAGCGCGTGGAAATCCAGAGGTGTTCCTCTGCAAATTCCATCCATCCATTTTCTAAACCGCCTGTCCTGGTGAGGGTCGCGGTGTTCCCAGTCGTTCCCAGTGCCAGCCGAAGGATATAATCCCTCCAGCGTGTCCTAGGTCGGCCTCTAGGTCTCCGCCCAGTGGCCCGTGCCTGGTATACCTCCCGAGAGAGCCTTCCGAGGGGCATCCTTACCAAATGCCCGAACCACCTCAACTGGCTCCTCTGAATCCGAAGAAGCAACGACTCTACTCTGAGGGTCTCCCGGATTTCTGTGCTCCTCATTTTCTCACGACGAGTGAGCCTAGCAAATTGATACCAAAAATAAGTGATCGGTATTGCGGTCGCGAATATATTTCGATCATGTTAATATCCCTAATCACGCAGGTGTTGACATGCCGTTCTCTCCGTGGCCCTTGTGCGGCGCTTTGTGACCCTCGGGTGAAAGGCGCTCTATAAAATGCTATTATTATTATTATAATAATACCTTGGCAGCTAGGCAGGCTTGATCTCGCATTGTGATTGGATGTGGTAACCACTGTGTGCAAACTGGATGTCAACAAGGCCGGGGCAATGTAATATCCTGCTGCTGCCGCCGCTCTTGTCAATACCAGACCGGCAGGTGCCGAGTGGCGCCTTACTTACACATCTCTTCCTGGGCGCGTTCCCCCGCGCCGCCGCGCGCGCCGCACCTGCCTCGAGCCCTGGACTTTGTCCACCGTGGACGAGGCGACGTTGGGGCCGCCTCGTGCCCGAACCTCGGGTGAATGTCACGGCGCCAGTTGGGCGAACGCTGACGCAACGCCGTCGCGTTTCCTGGTTATTCCGCTCGACCCGCATGCACAGCTGGGCTTTGTGTTGAGGAGGGTGGGATCGCTGCTTGTTTGTTGGGGCATTCAGGTGCGCACACCCTAGGAACGTTTGCTCTAATTTTTCTCTCCCGGCAAAAAACAAGTTTTGCGCCCCGTGGGCCGCCTCGCGATTTCTGCGGCTTGTTCGGCCCCGCGCGAGAGTGACGTTTACGGTGATGTCTTCTGGAATCCGTCCTTGATAGGAATGTACAGAGAAACGGCATTTCGATCCTCTATATGTCCAGTACATAATAATAATAATAGCATTTATAGAGCGCTTTTCACCCGAGGGTCACAAAGCGCTGCACCGGGCTGCGGAGAGAACGACATGTCAACAACGACAGAGAACGGAAAATCTGCAACTTTTTTGGGGTTTTATTTTTATCCGAGCTGTAGAGAGAACGGCATATCAACAACATAAAGACAGAATAACTGAGAGTCAAGTAATAACGATAAATTATAAGACATAGGACATAAAGACAACAGGAAAATAATTATTATAATAATTCTACAACAAGCAAGGAGGGAACAGATGTACCCGAGCAGACGCACCACTGACCCGCACCAACAATCCAAGCCAGAATTGACAATAAAGTTGAATTAAAATTGAAATTCCACTGCTGGATTGCGGCCTTCCCACGCCGTGTCCTTCACGGGTGTTGTCTGACCATACTTCGCCTTGTTGGTCAGTGCAGATCGGTGAGGACAGCGGGGAGTTCAAAGGCGGCTCATGGTATAGTTTGCTAACCGGCGCGCCACCGCTATTCCAGGGCAACAATAGTAGGTTGGATAATAGTTTGTCCATTACAGCGTCAGAGTTAAGCCCGTGCCGCTGACCCTCGGTCATCAATAATACTCCGGGGCAGTTTTCTGAAAATACCTCCTGCTTCTCCATGGAGTGCAGGGATTAGTCTCAATTGGCAGGAGGGTAAAGGCGGCTTAGCCTTTGGCGAGCGGGGGCCGGGTGGACTCACCCCCCCCCCGTGTGTGTGTGTGTGCGAGCAAGGGGGACCTGTGTGCGCGCTGACGGGAGCCGGCTATCGCAGGTGGACGGCTTCCTCCGCACATGAATGTTTAACGAGCCGGCGTGTCCGCCTTATTGTCCAAGGGTGGGGGGGCGAGAGGTCAGGTGGCTCACTCGCATGCCCCCCCACCTTCTTCCTTCGCTCCCAGCCGAAGCCAGGCTGCCGGGCTCCACCCGGCTCCCACCCACGCACGCACGCCGCCCTGCCCCACCACACACAGCGGGCACCGCCACTAGACGGAATTGCCAGGCAACGAGCCATTCTCTCCTGGCCTCACCGGCCGGTCCCTTACCCGGCCGCCGTTTAAATCCGCGCCGGGGCGCACGCGTACGTTCCCGTACGCGCGTGCAGATATTCTTGTGACTCCACTGCTGGTTGAAGGTCTTCCCCACCCACCCTACACGTGTGGTGATTAGGACGTTGCGTTGCACAAGTTGGCAGTGGTGATGACGACATGTGTATCGTAAACCGCTGAAGTGAGCACTTTCTCAGCAGAGGAGGAGGAACAGCAAACCTTCACCAACTCTGTCTTGACGCCCTGGCCAGAAGCACTCCTGAACACATTCCTGCCCTTTTCAAGAATAGAATAGGAACAACGCAGTCGTTGTAGTAGGCGATTAAGTATGGTACCCGTTTAAAACATTGGATGCGTGCGTATTTTATATTTTATCTGAACCAGGGGTTCTCAACCTTTTGCACCTCAAGGCCCACTTCGGCCACGAGGGTCTGGTCTCCACGGACCACTAAGTGGCGCTCACGGCCCACTGATGGGTCGCGACCCACCTGTTGAGAATGGCGGATCGAGACTACAAGTCAGAATGTACACGGACGGCCCATTTATAAATCCACTTCTGGATGAGGCCCTCCCACCGCGTGTGGGTTGTGGGGGTTATTTGGCCATACTTCATGCCAGTGAATGGTGGTTGGTGAAGGCGGGCAGCAGAGATTTTGAAGCATAGTACAGTTAGATAGATATATGTTTATTATTACAGCAGAAAAATACCCAGTGAGCTTGCAAGCTCTTTACGGGCTTCCTGCGACACAACAAACATGCAACAGCGGATTGTTTTTGCACCGCGCTCAGCTAGCCTCCGAAACCTAGTGAGATTCGACACATTCCGGGCAATTAGGTAACCTTCACAACAGCACCTACGGTGAAGTGTAATTAAAAGGCAACAAGACCTTTCGCAAATATATATTTAGCACGAGCGATTAAAATTCTAATGTGTTCCTTTAAGTCGCAATTTGTGCCGGAGTTTTGCCTCGATCCTCCATTAAGCGGAACTCCATCCATCCATTTTCAGAAACCGCTTAATCCTGTACAGGGTCGCGGTGAGCCGGAGCCTATCCCGGCAGACACAGGGCGCACGGCAGGGGAACACTGAGGATGGGACGCCAGTCCATCGCAGGGCACCTGGGGAAATTTAGTCAGTACGCCGATTAACCTGGCAGCATGTCTTTGGACGGTGGGAGAAACCCGAGTGCCCGGCGAAAACCCACGCACACGGACACGGGGAGAACGTGCAAACTCCACACAGAAAGGCCCCCGAGCCGGGATACGAACCCGGGTACCTTCTTGCCGTGAGGCGGCAGCGCTACCCACTACGCCACCGTGTCGCGAATTAAGGGGAACTTTTATTTCGAAAGGGCCCCGTGTGTGCTGGTTCGGGTTGCTTTGTGTCGCCGCGCTGCCGGGTACTCGCGCTGCCATCCAGCCCCGGGAGCCCGCGGCGGTTCCAACACAGCACGGGGCCTTGCGTCACAGTCGCATTGCCACCTGTCCTGTGTCGTCTAGCATCCGTCCTCCTTTTTTGAGGAGACAGCTGTTCTTGGGAAATCTGGAAGTTTTCACAGATCGAGTCAAAAACCCAGACTTTGCAAAGTCTGGTTGTTTTTTGCCAGTTACACGAACAGTCAACACTCTCTTATTCTGTTTACCCCCACGACATGTCCTGGATTGTTGTGCCTTTGAGGTGGTAAGCTTCCATCACAGTCTCCCCCTGTGTGCATACGTGTGTGTGTGTGTGTTGACGTTCATAGGTGCTCACTAACTAAAGTCTGCTCGTGCTATTTGGGAGTGGTGGCACGGTGGTTATCACGCTGCGCAATGGTTTTTGGATGATTGCACATTTTGCCTAGAGTGCAACAGAATGTTTGTGTAGAGGAGGACATCGCTTTGTCAAGCCACTGCTGGATGAAGGCGTTGGCACACCTTGTCGGTTGTGAGGTTCGTTTCGCAATACCGCAGTGCAGGTTACTGAGGGAGGGTTCCTTACGGTTGGTTCAGATTTGTCAGATATCGCTCGCCCGCTGACGTCAGTTGTGACGAGGAATCAAACTTCGGTTGCCATGTTCGTAGCAGGGCGCTAACCACAGCGCCACCGCTCCAGCCCCACACATTCATTACTCAGCCCAATTGTTAAACATTTTTGGAAGTTTTTGTTTTTTTTAAACTGCGACCACACTACTACAGTAACATTTACTCCGGTGGAATTTTCCAGCGGATCGGGGGTGATTTTTGTTGTTGCGGTTTACGTTTCTCTGGTTGGACAGGTGCGCCGAGTGATGCGTGTGCGCTGGTCAGGCTCTGCCGCTGCTAAGTGGCACCGCCAACGAGCGGGGACTGTTGTGCGCGTTATTGTACATACGCAGCCCTTTTTTTCAGTCGGCTGCTGGATGACTGCCTCCCGTCCCATGCGGGTCGTGAGGGTTCAGGTTTCAAGTTTATGTTGTTTGAAGCAGGTGGGAATTCAGGCGACCAGGATGAGTCTCATTTACAAGAGTGACCTGGGTCACCAATAACAAAACCGGGGCTTAGTCGACTGATTCGCGACACCGGTTGGTGCGGTTTGCCGACGGCAGCCAGCCACAGGTGTGGGAGAGTGGAAGAACAGTACAACAACGGATGGTGTTGCTGCACTATCCTGGATGCCCAGCACGTGACCTGGCTGCCCTTTGACCTCCCGTGTGCGCTGTGGTACGACAGGATGCTCCCTTGCGACGAAATGTTTCGCACCAATCAGAGGGAAGGACGTGCTTGCGTCAGCGATTACTTACCTACGCCATGGCCTTCTTCTTTGCGATTCTTTGAAGCGCGATGTTAAATTACAGTTTCCCATTTTCTTACACAGCCCCTTGCATTTTCATTGAACTCCGCAAGGTCTTTTGAGCTGCAGAGGTTGGGTAGTAGAGCACAGACAAGGCAGTGTTCCATAGTATGGTCTGCTTCTCCACATTCACAGGTGGTTGGGCCGGTCTTGTAGCCCCATCTGACCAAAGCATCTTTTGATCGTCCCGTTCTAGTTCTCAGGCGGTTGAGTGTCTTCCACTGAATCCATGGTGCAACGTACTTACGTCAGGAGGGGAATTAGGCTTGCCGTCATGATCGAATCGCTTCCGCACATTCGGATCGGTTACGGATCGCCGCCAAATAAAAAAAAGCGCTAGGGTTTGGGTTAGGGTCGGGGTTAGGGTTTGGGTCAGGATTAGGGTTATTTCAATCACATGCAAAACAAAAGTGGCGATTCTAGTCAATCGTATGCCAAATAAAAGCGGCGATTCTGAGTCCTCTGAATCCTTGTCCCACTTGGCAAATTCGATTCTGAATCGTTTCCGACGCGATACTGTAACTCCTTACATGGGCAGGCCATGCTTCTACTTCCGGAGCATTTCATCGCAAAGGAGCATCCTGTCGTACTACAACGCGTGCCAGTTGCCCCTCCAAGGTGCTTAGCAAGCTCAGTGCGGCTCAGCCACCGACATCCGACCAGATTGGGCGCATTCCGGCTGATTTGATCGATAGTCATAATGGCGATGACTGTGAAATACATATTTAAATCGTGCTGTTGCGATGCTGCGCAGGTTGGTGACTGGGGGAGCCATCATGCAGCAGTGGATAGACAGTGGGTTGTTGATGATGACATTTAGATGTCCTGTACATATGGTAGAATTGACAAATAAAGTTGAATTGAGTCAAAATTTACTTGACAGCACTATGTTGCAATTTAGCAAACTTGTCAGTTCAGTAGTTCCTAATTGAGTGACGAGCATTTAATCGCATTCTCGGCATGAGAAAATAACCTCAGGCATCATTGAGACTTCTTCTGTGAGTAAAGATTTTTTTCTTTACGTGGCGATGCTAATAAAAGACAGGGTTAAGGAATGTCATTGCTCTATTAGAATGCTAAAAATGCGCTTGTTGGTTTGTGGACTGATTGGGATGGATTGGCTGCCTCGTGGCTAGCACACTCACTACTCTGTGAACTCATCGACGTGAATTCGATTTGCGGCCACGGCTGACATCAGTGGCGAGTGGCATCAGCGCTGGACCCGATCCCCAACCCAAACCACACATTTGTAATGCTGTATTGGCAGTGGTGCACAAACAACAAACTCGAGACGTTCATCAAAAACACGGCCCTAAAGAGGCAACATAATAGGTGACATTTCTGACAGAGGCCCTTATGTACAGAGGACCTGCATTCAATCATGGAGTTTTATTAGATCGATAGATGTTTATTATTACAGCAGGAAAATACCCAGTAAGCTTGCAAGCTCTTTATGGGATTCCTGCGACACAACATGCATGCAAATAGACAAAAAATATCTAAAAATAACAAATTAACCAAACAAAAAAAAATTGGGACAGCATTGAGCAGCGCGATGAAGTATGGTCGAGCAAACCGACACGGCGTGCGTAGGCCTTCAGCAGCGGATCAACGAAGGGTTGAATACTTCACGGAGGCAGGTTGGCGTGAGTGGTGTCGATAACTTGCTTCTAAATCACGGTTGCTGAGCGCAGGCACTTAAAACCCACAATGCCAAGTGGCCAGCAACAAATGGCGCTGTTCTGTCTCTCTCTCTGCTCCCACAGAAGGACCCCGCCTACCTCCGCCAGTGGCTGGAGGTCTTCGTGGTGACACACGAGGCCTCAACGCTCGACCAGGATGTGATTCTCACTAGGTACGTCAGTGGAAGTAGGATGGGGGGAGTTGGGGTGGGGGGCCAGGGGGGTCGACGATCCGAGGAGGGTAGGAGAGTCTGTGGTGGACGCAGGGAATGTGGCCATTGCAATATTTTAAAATCAGGGTGCATATTTTAAACGTGTGCTTCATTATTTTAAGCTAGGGTAAGCAAAACACGTTCAACTGTGTAACGTTAGGGTTACTGGTTTTTCGGTCATGACGTTACGTGCTATTGTGGTCGCGGTTAACAAACTGCTGCAATATATTTATGTACTGTTTTCGTGGGGTTTGCGTTGCTTCGCAGAGCGCAGCCAGGCTAGTCCATGGCACAGCTTGTCAGCCATACAGTTTCAGTATAAAACTATCCACGTGCCCTAGCCCAGAGTTGGATCATGGTATTGGTCTACGAAAACCAACGTTTGAGCTTACACTCTATGACGTATGAGAGGGCGTATATATACATTATAATGTAGGTGTGGTTGGGCATGCATGTTGGACGACGGGCTGTTGAAAGTACGCGATAGCCTAAACGTCTCACAAACTGTGGGCAAACCGTGACATAATTCATTCTATTAGTGGTGGTTAGTAACACAGCTGCAAAAGAAACACAACTTAGGTCAGTGTGACTACATTCTCAAGATGTTATGACTGTTTTAGATGAAACTCAACTCGTTCGTTAATTAGTTTTCCCTAAAGAGGAAAACACACGATGGGCGACAGGCACTTTATGCAATTACCCTTCTTCTTGACACAAGGGCCATAGCATTCCTCCTAGCTGAACAATGGCCATAGTCTGAAACGTCACCTGGTATATTTTATCCTGTCTCGGGCCGTCTTCTTATTCTGTGTGGTTGAGCGCCACTCCAAAGACAAAGATCCCCCATATAGCTTTAAAGGACTGTAGAGTCAAGTGCTGTTCGCGAGCACCTATGAGAGTCGACACGGCACATAAGGGGGTGGGTGACCAGCACCACACCCGGCTGCTTTCGTCTCTCTCGTGGCAATGTTTACACACCGCACTAGGTACTCATTTGAGGCTGAGTCGACCTAGGGGAGGCCCAGGACCGGTTCAGAACCACTGCTAGCACAGTAGCAGCTGTATAAAAACAGTGTTTGTCTAATATTCGATGCATGCATGACTTTCGTTGATTTACATTCCAGGCTGAATCGTGCTTTAGACACGCTGTTGCCCATCGACATCCGCACTTGGCGGGGATCTCTCCTGGGTTGACTCGGACTAAAATTATTTCCCGGTTGTATTGTGCGAGACAAACGAAACGGGGCCACGTGTGCTGCCGGCCACAGGTGCGCCAACAGAGATGGGCATCGCTGATTTACACGCAGCTGCTGAGACCCGATTAAAACACTCAAAGGAAGAGCTAAAAGACCTGGGGCACAAAAGCAATATTTATTGAAAGCAACACGGCGATACAATGCAAACAAACAAGACCGGGCAGGTTTCGAACGCTAAGAATTATCACAAAACATTAATAACTAAAGTACAACATAAGACATTACTTGCGCCATTAAGTAAATAGGTGTTGTACAATGAGATGTCAAGTGTGATTTGGAAGCAATCCCATTAGCAATGGCCCTAATATTAAATCCCCTTGTCCATTTCGAAATTGTCATGCGACATTTTTTGCCATGCCAGGATTCATATTCTGCGCTATCAAACAGTGCCCGCTGTTTGATCTCTACACACACGCGCATTATGTGCTTGTGTGTGTGGTGATGTACTGTGCTCCGAACCCAACCGACCCTAGTTCGTTTCCCGGTCGTGACTCGCATCAGTGGTGAGTGGTATTTGGACCGGTTCCGAGGCCTTCCCCAAGCTCGGTGCTGCCTTGTAATGTGTAACTAGTGCAGCGTATGAACATTTGCACTGGGGAGACAAAGGCAGCCGGGCATGGTGCTGGCCACTCCACCCAGGAGTGAAAGTAACGTAAATTTATTTCCAGTAGGGTTGTATCGCAACTCCCTGAATGCTTCGGCCACTTTCTTACCAGTACCTCGTACCGGACCGTACCGGCTTGCTTTCACCTCTGTCCCCACGCCGTTGTGTGCCCTTCTAACCTAAATACGTGCTCGCTAACAGCACCCTCATATATAGGAAGCAGTGTCTCGTGGCAATATGGCGCCGGCAAACCGCCTGGCTGCCTCCTCCAACTCTCTGCACTTTCCTCGTGCTTCCGAGTCGTTCTCTCGTCGAATGAGTACCTTCGACAGTGAATGAATACGTGCGCGTTATAAATGTAAAATTATTATTATTATCAGCTGTAGGGCGGCACGGTGGCGTAGTGAGTAGCGCTGCCGCCTCACAGCAAGAATGTCCCGGGTTCGAATCCCGGCTTGGGGGCCTTTCTGTGTGGAGTTTGCGCGTTCTCCCCGTGTCCGCGTGTGGGTTTTTTCCGGGCACTCCGGTTTCCTCCCACCGTCCAGGTCAATTGGCGTACTGACTAAATTTCCCCAGGCGCCCTGCGATGGACTGGCGTCGCATCCTTGGCGTCCCCCTGCCTTGCGCCCTGTGTCTCCCGGGATAGGCTCCGGCTCACCGCGACCCTGTACACTGTACAGGATTAAGCGGTTTCTGTAAATGGACGGTTGGCTTATTGGCCGCCACGGTCGCGTTGAAGTCTCCACGTGTCGCTCGTCGTGTGTGTTCTCCGGCGGCCGTGCAGGGGCGACCCCCGGCCCCCCGACCTGTCGGCGCTGCCGGCCAGCTTCCTGCAGGTGTCGAGCCAGCAGCTGGTGCAGTGCGTGCACAAGCTCTCCGTGTGCCTGGATGACGAGCACCTGTCGCTGGCGCTGCTCATCATCAAGGCCCTCATCGCCTTGTGCAGGTCTTGGCGGCGGCCTCGCGCGGCGCGGCGGCACGCGGCACCGCGTGGATCGGCACGCGGCGTCTGAACACGACCCCCGTCTTCTGACGCTGTACAGTGCCAGTGGGCGTGTTTGTCGTGTAGAGAGACAGTCGTAGGCCCCTACGTGAGTGTGTACGTCTCTACACGGGGGGCGGCAGGGGAGGTGAATAGGGGAGCGGTACAAAAAAGCGTGGAGAGGGGTAGATTGAGATGAGAGGGGGCGGTAGGCGCGACCATGCAAGGGAGTGAGATGAGAGGGGAGAGGCAGGAATGTGTGGAGGTTGAGTGAGGTAGGCTGTGGCGACTCCCAAGGAGGACCTGATGACAGTGGAGTGTGATCTTGAAAATTGATTTGGGATTGGCTTGAGAGTCGGTGGTGGTAGTGGGGGGGGAGGGTGTTGGACACTGTGGGCGGGTGCCGATCGTGTTGATAAAGAGAACCTCTGTAGGCGGTCGGACGGGAAAGACAGGTGCGGCTGTGTGGAGTTCCCTTTGGAGATAACACGATAGATTCCTCATTCCTGCACAGTTCTGTGAATGGGTAATGAGAGGAGTGGCAGTGCGGCACTTTGCTCCACACAGCCGCCCGCCCCTTACTACGAAAACTTGGCAGTATCCTCCTCAGGAAAAGAGTCACCAGACTCGGTGAGGCTGCCCTGGGTAAATAAGTGTAATAAATAAATATAAAAACATTGCCATCTTGGCAAAAGTGGTGTGTTGTGAGATATTTCACAGAGAGGCATTCCAATGTCTTTTGTGATGAACAATGTGACAGTTTTACTTCGTAATCCGTTTCGGCTTTTTTTAGTGAAAACTAAAGTCTGGGGTTTTATAGAGACGCACATGAGCACACGCGTACACATGTTGTGCTGGGCGTGTTTTTTAAAAGCCACTCGTCTCCCCACCTACAGGAATGTTCAGAATGTAGAAGATATCGGAGCCTGTTCGTACACCAGCCATGTCATCACCCTGGCAACCATGTGCATCCAGCAGGTAATGGGGCGCGCGAACACGTGTTGGGTGAGGTTAGCAAGTAATCGATTACCATACCAAATTATCGGGTCGTGGCGAAGTATGGTCAAATTACTCCCGCGACTTTGATGGCTTCGACAGACCCTCGACCAGTCGGGGATTGATAACAAAAAAAGGTCTGTTTTGGAAATGGAGACCTGAAATCAAGCTCACTCGTCCGGAACATCATCTTATTGTTAGTAAAACCTCTAACACGAAGGCTTTCATGAACGATGTTATCTATAGTCTAGCTCTTTTTACGAGTTAGGTCACGTATAGAAATATATAAGTGTCGTAAACCCGCGTTTAGTGAGCCCACAACACCTATAATGAAGGTACGACGTTTCGCTGATAGTTGCAATCAGCTTTATCAGGAAAAATGAAGCTGATTGCAACTATCAGCGAAACGTCGTGGGCTCGCTAAAAGCGGGTTTACGACACTTATATACTTTGATACGTGACCTCACTCATTAAAAGATCTAGACTATGAGTAAAACCTCTATTGGAATAACACGCAGCAACATTGCCCCCCACCGGAAAAATACATTTTTGACTCACGGACGCTTTGCTGGGTAAACTAGCGTAGTTGTAGTCTTGGTAATAATAGTGATGACGACGATGATGATGCGTGGGCTCTCCGTCTCCGCGTTTTGTGCCGACCCAGTCGAAGGAGCAGACGAAGCAGCGGGAGGTGAGCGGGGAGCTGTCGCTCGAGACGTTCGCGCTGCACTCGCTGCACTTCTGCCAGCGCCTGTACGACCCCTACCAGAACTGGGCCCGCCGCGTCGCCGGGTAAGGCCGCGTCGCCACGCCGCCGGGCCCTCCGTCCGGCCGTCTTGCCACCGCCTGCTT